>JBAHVQ010210986.1:0-12108 GCA_036872915.1 Nanipora kamurai
TAGATAGATAGATAGATAGATAGATAGATAGATAGATAGATAGATAGATAGATAGATAGATAGATAGATAGATATTATCAAAGAATGCTACATGGCAGCCAAGCTGGCTGAATTACATAGGTTTTTAAATTTTACTAATGAAACTTAACAAAAGTATACTATATACAATAAGCTACAGCATGTTTACAATAAAAAAACTAATTGACTCAACTGGTGTAGAATAACATGGATGGAATTGCCAACTTTTACCATAACCGATAGTAACTCAAGAAAACTTTGGTGATGAACTGCTGAAGTCTTTCATTACAGTTAATAAAGATTGTATTAATAAAGATAGTTGTTCAAATTTTCAAGCGGGGTATAATCTCCTTGTGTTCATTAAAATCTCACTTGACTCATATATGCGACAAATGACCAATGATGAAACAGCATACAAATATTAAACGAAGCTCACCTGTAAGGTGCGTTTGATTAGGATTCTGTGAGTCATTGGTCGGGACCGGAGGAATCACGGTCCCTCACAAAGCTCTCCCAAACCCTCTCTACAGCTGTGAGCACTTACACGATTGAAATACTGACCTTCCTAGCTCGCGCGCTTTCTCACATGACTCCTCCGCTCCCGACCAATGACTCACACAATCCAAATCAAACTTCACCTTACAGGTAAGCCTCGTTTAAATTTTGTATTTTAATCGGAATATGAGATAAAATTCTTAACCTTTTACAATGTTTTTAAGAATATATTCTACCTTACAACAAATAAATTTCTGTTTTGATAAAAACCCAAGAAGTTCACGAAAAATTTTCAAACAGTTTCTAGCGCGTCGCCAAATGCATGACTTCCATGTTCCTGTAACCAGTATAACACTTGGAAAGGATGTAGCAGGTATAAGCTCGCATACGGTAATTTATAGGACTGCAAGCCATACGATTTCTCTCGTCAAGGGAAGAAACTACACCGGAGCTGGTTAAGATTTCAACGCTTCAATCTTTGTAAAATACATCTTATACAAATATAAAGTAACAACTATTATGATCTCTAAACCTGTTTGATACCTATTACATACCTGATACCATGGCCATGATTAGAACAATGACGACAGATGCCATTTGAGAACTCTTGGGACTGAAAATTGTTGAAATGGTGTATCCCATACCGGTGCAGCACAATTGAGCACATAAAACCGCTGTGTAATGGTAAATAAAATAAGCTAAAAGAAAGAGGAACAACTGTTAGAAAACAAAAATTCTGCCCAAATTATTTCATGTTTTTCCTTTTATTTTCAAAAAAGCACTATTGCTTAAAATTCGGAGGATTTTTGACGAAAACCGAAATTTAAATCACCGATCATACATTTCGCTTATGGCTTCCGCTAATTCTCTTTTCCAATAGCAACCTTAATTGGATAAAATATGTTTGGTTCGGGTGCAAGCCTAACATTATATTTCTTAACCAGCCTACAAATGATTATAAAATTCCTTAATATGTATGGAAGGGCAGTGGTCTATTTGTTTCTCTATTCGAAATAGCTATTATTTCAGGGGACATTTGGTTGGTTGAAGTAAGCGAGTTCTGATTCAAACAACTCTCAAGGAGTGGCTTTGGGAAAACCATTGGTAGCCATGGTATTGAAAATATGTTAAACTCGTTCGAATCATTTTCTGTTATTCTATTGTATTGTATTCTATGCTATTCTATTCTGATCTATTCTATGCTATTCTATTCTATTCTAGTTTATTTTATTTTATTCTATTCTATTCCATTCTATTCTATTCTGTTCGGTTCTGCTCTGTTCTATTTTATTCTATTGTATTTTGCTCTCCTGTTCTGTCCGCTTATTCTAAGTGTAGTCTGGTTATTTCTAGTCCAGTGTGGTTTGGTTTGATCTAGTCTAGTCCAGTTTGGCTGGTCTAGACTTGTCATTCCTTTCCTGTTTGTTAAGTTAACCGCGTTCAGTCAGGTTTAGAATAATTTGTTTTCGCTAAAGTTACAAATCTTCGAAGTAAATATAAAAATTTTTTATATTTTTGGCGGTTAGTTTACAGAATCTAGCTTATTCTATCACTACCCTAGATTGGTTTTGTTTACTCTGGTCTACCTAAGCTCAGTCCAGCCTTTTCTGTGCTGGTATAGTATTTTCAAGTCAAGTCAAATCGATTCTAGTTCACTAACGTATTAGTAATCTTACATCTTGGCGACGTGAGGGTGTACAGCAGACTGAGATAGACCAGTGGGATCAAAATAATTATTGGCAATTGGGCAAAATTCACAGCGAGAAAATAACTGACACGGTTTACACCAGCGGCACTTTCTCTGAAAAATAAAATAATCAAAAATAGTCGTGAATGTCGGATTGTCCAATTCTGCACTTTGATTAGTCCAATTTGAGTACTCCTTGAAGATGTGGAATAATTGGACGATTCAATTTTAATTGAGTTCAAAGTCAAAGTCTGGTCTTCATAGACATAAATTGAGTCTAGTTCTTAAAGTTACAATTTTCACTGACACGATATGAGTCCTAAGTCATCAGTGGCGTATTCAGGTAAATTCCCGCCCGGGTCTGGAGTTAAAATGCTGCGACGTCCAAAAAAACAAAAAAAAAACAAGAAAAGAATAAAAGAAGATTCGAAAAAAGCAGAAATGCACAAAGCGTATACTGTCTAAAAATAGAATGTTGTGTTTCCCCTATGTGAATTAATGTATATTGATAACCCACGCTTATGCACAATCTTTATGTATCTAATGCAAACTTCGCCGTTTCGACTGCAATCAGTCGTCAAATAAATTGTAATCAGTTGGTTTTGCTTTGGTTGATGAGTTAAATCGAGCATTTGCTGAAGTTATTAAACCCTAGTAATATTCTTTTACCCCACTGCAACAAATTAGGATTGATATTTGTTCTAAACAGTTGTGGTTCGAGGTTTTGAGGACTGGTAGGCGAAAATGTCGCCCACAGAAAGTGCCGTCCGGAGCAGCTTATTCCCCCCCTCCCCCTCCTTACGCCGCTTAATGCCGTAATTAACTATTGCTACATTGCACTAAGGACTTGGTCAAAACAGCGCTCAATGTTAAAATCTTCCATTATTAACGTATGCAGAAGGTGAGGTAGGTGTCTTTAGACATATACAATATCTTACACGGTGACTAGTGCTTAACAGTTCTACCTGTCCCCAGTACCCCTCGCTTCTCTTAGCTTGCACATGACGATCTAGTGGTTTCAGAGACACAGACAATGGCAAACTTGTCGATAATTAGATTATGTAAGGTTGACCAAGTTTCGAAATTCTCCATTATCTTGTCATATTTGTTCATGGAAGAAAATGGCTAGTAACTTCTGATTACGTATTGCTGGAATGCATCGTGTAAGTATGTTGTCAGAAATTTCATGAGCTTTCATTTGATGTATTGTTCATGTTTCTGCATCTAGTGCGGATTAAATATCCAAAATGTTCGGACCATTGTTCATCTTGTAATAATCGATGGAAATGAAAGTCTCTGAAGACCAAGGTGACAAACGTTTTCCCACTTTTGGAATATTTCACTTTTAGCAAGAAATTTGAAATTTTTACCACAAAATAGCATTTTGCAGTATCTTCTGTTTGCTATAAAGCGCAAGGTTTTGAGTTAAGTACATTAAAAACAGAATACGAAATATCAAAATATCCCAGGGTTACCTAGTATTCGTCTTTTGATTTCGCAAAATCTAGAGTCCCATAGGTCCTAATATTTAGGACATCCGTTGTCTGTGCCTCCAGAACCCTAAACGTTTTTGCGGAAGGGGCTAAGAAAAGTGACAGGATCTGGGGACAAGAATGGGTAGAGACATGAAGATCCGATAAAGTTGCTATATATCGGCTGGACGGCTCCTACAAATACCTTCATTATAATTAAAGGTAGGAATTAAACAGAAAACGTTATTTTCCTTTTGATTATTGCATTATCCCGTTAATACTTGAGGTTCGTATTTCCATTTGTTAAAGCTATATTAAGAAATATGCGGCTTTATAATCGTACTTAGCTGTCTAGATGTTTTACGAATGAATATCTTTTACGTTTATAATAGACTTTGTATATAACTAAGTCCTTCAAGTGATATAAGGCTTAATCTTTTATCAGCCTACTTGTCAAACAACATAATCCTAAACTGAAGTATTTGTTTTCTATATTATATTGTTCTCACGAAAATTCTACGTTAAGGGAAGGTGGTTTTTCTTAATTTTTTTTTTTTTTTTTTATCATTTTACCTAAAGTGTCAGTCTAACCATACTACTTGTAAGGAGCTTCATATTTTTTATGTGAAATTTTTTAAGCGTCTCATATTACAAACACTACCTTTTTTAACCTGTTTTTCAACAGAAGAGACAATATTTTGCTTGGTCTTGTTACAGAAACACTAAAGCATCAAATACGTGATAATACTTATTCAAACATCGCTAATCAACGACTACAAGATGCGAAAAAAAAAAAAAAATAGAATCGCCGTGATTTCCGGGGAACAGAAACGTTCTGTGAGCCTTCGAGATACCGGCATTACTCATGCGCGCATGAATGATGGAAAAAAATTTTAAATTTACGTTGTTTTCCCGAAAGTTTCTCCAAATTGTCAAGGTCTTTCAGAAAACGACAGGCAACGAGAGAAAAACAACCATGAAATCCGTTGTGCAAGCAAAGCATTAATATTAATCCATTTTGCCTGAAGGGGTTGATTTTGTCTGTACTGACTTAAACGATGCTTAACTTTTGGACATCTTCGCGAAAAGTCAACAAATTTCATCATTTTCCATCAAATTTATTGTGAAACATTTCTATAACAGTATGTTTAAAATTACCATTTTAACTGGTATTGTTTTGACTTTTTATAAGCTAATAAGGCTTTCATCGTTCACATTAGTCACCGAAACATAATATTGATCAAAATTTAGATGATTAGACAAGTTTTCTATGCCGTTATCAAAAGTTTTTATTTACCAATAATCATTTATTCAAGATATATTGATGAAACTGATCCAAAATTTTACCTCCAAAATGTTGTTCTATGGTTTCCAAAGCATCTCAGCGACGCCAGCATTGCTGTTAAACCAATAGCCATTCCACTCATTCTTGTCATTGCTGTGTATTTCTCTAATTTCACCTGGAAATAATTAGTTAAGACAGCATAATCTTGCTGTTAACTCGCGTAGTAAGTGGAGGCTGGGAAATTAGTTTACGAGGATTTGATTCGAACATTTACAACCGTGACCAAATGTGGTGGGACACAAACAATAAATACCTTGAAGGCGATGTCTTCCCCCTTCCCCCTTTACAATGTTTTTAGTTAGCCTACAATTGCCGCTGATATGACGGTAGACATTTATTCCACTATTCAACATTGAAAAGGAGGTGTGGGGGAGGGGTTCTGCTACTTCAAAAGTATATTGAACAGGGGTCAGGAAAATTTAATGATCAGTCTTTGTGTACCAGACACTTTTGGCCATAATTGTAGCTTTGCCTCAGGTCACCACTATCATACATAATGAACTATCAACTTCCTTGCCAAAATTTAAAGCAATGATCACATATGCATGGCAATTAACCACGAAAAACTCAAAATGACTGCCAATGATTACATACATTATCTATATGACAACGACTAAATGTAACATGTAAATAAATCACTATGTTCCTCACTCAGTTACTACTATTAAGGTTAGGTTAAGTGTATTTGTTTTGGAATTAGCCGCATCTGATCGAAATGAGTTTCGAAGTAAATCTAAATTATACTCTTAAAAATTCTCCAAAAAGTCTAAAATTTAACATATATAATAGAGAAATTGTTTTACTACAATGGGGTGTTAAAAAATTTAAACTGCTAGCCAGAACTCGTCTTAAACCAGTGACAAAACACAGTCATAACTGAGAAATCAAGTATCCTCCAAATCAGACTCCATTTAAAACATATATATATATAAAAGAAAATCATGGCCCACCACTCGGCACTTGGCCATTCGTACAATGCCGATTGTCATTTACATCAACATTGCATTTATTATTTGCATTTCAAAGACTCATTACTATTCATAAGGCACATTCTCCAATTGAGTACGCGTATTTCATCACGTGCAAAAGCTTCTATACCTGATAAAGCCAGCATGAATACTAATTAGCTTGAAATTTTATATAAAGAATACTAATGAACGTGAATTTTATATAAAATGCCATTCTAATTACAAATTCAACGAGAAAGAAAAAATACATTCAAGGCAAATCAAACAAGGTATAGCGACCTATATTACTGAATTTATTAGAAAAACCCACTTATCAAGAAGGGAATGTCTAGCAGAAGTTCTATTTCAAAAATCTAACAATATGACACTGATCACTTATGAACAAGTCACGACAAACACTCAACAATATTCAGCCTTTATAACGTTGCTTACAAATTTGAAAGCGTACAAAATACAAGAAAGTTCAACACTTCTAACGTTGAACACAAATTTAACAACTGTCTTTTACGTACATACCGGTCCTGTCACTGTCATTTTACATTACAAAGTACTTGGCTCAAAATATATCAGGCCAAATAAACTCAACTCGATTGATATTAAAAATACTTGTCTTTAAATGTTTCAAGCTAAATGAGTCAGCTCATTTTGTGGGATAGAAAATATGTCACTTGTATTATTTCAAGCCAACCACATAATGTAACATTAATTCAACAATAATTAACACTAATATTTAGATTGACATTTCAGAAAATTATGTAACCTTCGTTATATATGCATTCGTTTTTAGCAAATGTTTGTTGTGAATTATATAATTTTTGCATATTTTATAGAAAGGCTAATGTTAACTGTCAAGTTAAAATTTCACGAGACATTTTTATACATTTTTCATAAAATAAAGTATTTCGCGCCATCACTATTTGTTTGTAATTGTAAATTTTCTTATTATCTTCCTGTAAGTCAAAGTTGCCTCCACAATGAAAACAGTGAACCTCGCTGGTTTTGAGAGAAATATTACATACTATCCATCTGTAAAGTATCAAGTTTGCATCAAATTAAATTAAAGCAAACTTTTTCAAAAAAAACAAAAAAAAAAATCAGGCAAATGTTTGGATAAAATTGCGGCTTTTCTTTCGCTTTTTTCAAAAATACCCTAAATAGAATATCCTGGTTGATAATATTTCGTGCTTTACCTTTATATGGCTTAAAAAATGGTCGCTTATTCAATCTAACAGTTAAAACAAGATCAAGGCTTGTATTACCGTATGCTTTTACTATTAGAATTCTAACAGATCGGCCTTCACATAATTTCACTCGTCAAAGAGTGATCCCTGACCATCAAAGGGTTAAAAACCAATCTTCTCAAGCAATTAAATAGCAAGGGTTCACTTTGTCATTTAACGTCAGGATAAGACCAGATGGCGGTACTCGTCAACAGGCTAAACTAGGCCGTCCAAGGGTAATTTATATTAGATGGACAAAATTTTTCCCGAGTGCGAGGATAGTATACGAAACATCAAATCAGACTCTATACTATCAAACGAACCTAAACCATCCCTTTCGCATGTATTTAAAACGCTAAAGTATATCAAATAAACATTGACGATTTCTCTTAAAATTTAAACTCTTATTCATCTTATCTAACCCTTTCCCAGCCAGATTTCTGGCTTTGACAAATAAAATCGTCTACCATCAGCCGGAGTAGAATAATAAAAGTCCTCTGTGGCAATGAAGGAGTTGAAGACTACAAGTGAACATTGGATGGACAATAAACTCACGTTACTTGGTGGCACGGTAGTAATGTCACGTGTCTCTCACCTTTGTGATTAGGGATCAATTCAAGTTCTGTGAGGTTTTCTGATTAAAAAATGCCTTAGTCACGTGTGAGAAGAATGCTGTCCAGTTTGACTCAACCAAACTTCGCAGGTTTTTTCCAGGTAATTCGGTTCCCTTCTGTAGTAACACTGGACCCATGAGGGATGGTCCTTACTGGATCTCTAGGGGGAACAGCGTTGCTTAGCTGATAGGGTAATACAGTATAAATAAAGGAACCTTTACCTTTACTTTTACATTTACCTTTACACGTTGCAATGTTTCCTGAAACTTGTCTCGCAATTCTCTGAACCTGGGACGAAGCTTGAAGACATATTTTTATTGGCTGATCAAACAAAACATTAGGGAACAAGGTTGTTACAACGTGCGATGCGTCGGCGTTGCGGTAATCTTTGCGAAAAGTGGAAATAAATTCTATTTCGTGCAATGCTTGCTGCAACAAAAATATTGCGAGACTTGATCATTGCAGGGTATTTTACACCATGCAATTTTTTGTGCAACTTGCATCGCAACAACATTGCAAGACAAGCTGCACTAAAAATTTGCATAGTTCAACACAATCTTAAAGTGTTTAGCATCTTTGTTTTTGAAACACATGCTTAGTCCTTTGATTATCCACTCTCGGTGCGGGTACTAATTTTTGAGGTGCCTGGGGTCTATTTACCCGTCAAATAACTAGCGAAACAAAATCTCGCTTCGCATTTATGTCCATTTAACAAATATATCTCATTTTTCCCTTGTCTATTCAGTTATAGATGAACAGATGACGTCACAACGTGACAAGAACAAAAAGGTTGGCTCACGAGGCGATAGCCGAGTGATATGAGGAGAGCTAAAAAGGTAAAAAAGAAAAGTGGCATGTAACCGGCGAAGAAAAAGCCGAATGACAACGGAAGAATAGAGAACGAAAGCGACAAAAGTTGGTAAGCGAGACATAAGAAAAACGAGAAATTAGATTGGCAAAGAACTAATAAGGTTGCAAAGGAGACGAGACTGAGAGTTTCCAGACGAGACTGAGAGTTAAGGTAAGAAAAACAGGGTCTGAAAGATTGTTTGAGCAAGAGAACGTTACTAGAGAGTAAAGAGAAGCGAAAGGCGAGATTGTTGATCTTACTAAGTACAGTACCTCTGAATTTTAAATGAAAGTGATCTTCAAATGAAAAGTAAATAACCTTTTTGGAAAAGGTTAGAAATCTGGGCAGCAATACAAGCCAGGCTGCAAAATAATCAATGTCCAGTAGTAGAATGAAAAAATGCATTACCATAATTTTTTCCACAAGAAGAGAGGAATGCAGTGACAGTTAACAATTAAAGTCTAAGTATTTGCTTAACCCTTCGACCTGTTGGGATGCATCCTATTATTTTACACAGACTGAATACAGGTGATCTTACTCGCCAAAATGATCTCTCTGTTATTGAAAGGCTTAACTGGCAACACTTGATTTACTATAGATCTTGAACGGCATTTTAATCAGCTACTGGTGAGGTTGCACTCTTACTTATTACTTATTTTGCAAACAATCATGATACATATGGCATCTGCGTAAATGATAAAGTAAACGTTCTGTCAGGAACTACTTTAATGGGTTAAGATTGACAATGTCGTCAGATTATTTTCCTGTAGAACAAATAAAATTATTTGCTACAAGGAGCCTAATCTGTCGGTTGAAAGGTACTAAAAATAATAAAATTCAAAAACAGCTGATGAAGAGGCTCCACAATACCATATTGTTTGGAAATGGACAAGTGTATACAGTATAAGTTGTTGAGTAAAAGTCCAAAATTGTTAGACATCTACGCAGTACCTGATTCATAAATCCTATTCATGAGGTGTATATTTAAGTAACATTATGGGTCAGACTTACATACTAAAGAATAAAAACCTAGGATTATTACTCATAACACTTTTTCAGGGGAACCTTTTCCTTACCTGACAGTCTTTTATACAAAAATTGTTTTATTCTACAAGTAGTATGGTAATTCAAATTCTAAAATAAAACTTGGTAAGATATGAAGCTACATTGTGTACAACTGACCAGGGACAACTTAAGTGTACAATACCAATAATGTACTGTTTGATAAACCAGCGGCAGTATTCTATCGGGCTTTAGTTATACTGGATAATCATGTCAGTTAAACTACGCTGTTCTTCCTAGAGGTCCATTGAAGTCCATTCCTCATGGGTCCAGTGTTACTAGAGGAGGAAACAGGAGTACTCGGAGAGAACCTGCGATGTTTGGTAGAGTCAAACAGGACAATTGATGTTTATTTAATCAGTTCTGTATTTGGGGTGTACAGATATTAATTAAACTTAAATTTCCTTTGAATTTTCCTCATGAATTGTTGATGAGCTTTTCAACTACTTATAAAACGTCCCTAATTACTACATTATAGATAATATATTTGATAGAAAAAAAAGTTAAAACAAGCTATTTATACGCCTAAAAGTTCAACTTGAGCGGGCGAGAGCTAGTGCTGCAAAACGTGTTGATACAGGCACAGAACTGATGTTTATTTAATCAGTTTTGTATTATGGTACACAGAGACTGATTACAGCTTACTTTCGTTTAAGTTTACTTCATGAATTATTAATGAGTTTAATAATTTAAGATATAACCCAGGTTTACCTCAAGGTACAGCGCTCCTAGTATCCCACCAGCAATGAAGACCAAGAATGTATCAATAAGCAACGTTTTCACACTACGAATCTGAAGAAGAAACTCTCTGTGCACGAAACTGAAAAATTGTTTAATTGGATTTGGCATGTTTCTCCTCTCTAAAGAAAACAACAAAAAGGTTGTAATTTATTAACTACATCATAAAAAGGTGGTTTAGTGCTTTTTATCGATACCAATAACGGGAGCTAATGAGTGTACGATATAGGTGAAGGTCCACAAGGATTACATATAAATTGAATAACTTTCCTAAGGACATGAAGAACTTAACCGATTATAAAAATTCGATAAATCCAATCATTAAAAGTAGCCAGTATTCAACTTAAGGAAAATATTATTCAATGTTTCTACTAGCTAAAAATGGGACCGGGAGAGAAACCGGGCTTTCAGACTATATATCCAACCTTAAACGTCCAGGGTTAAGACGACGATAAGGCAATTTATACTTTTGAAGATTCGTGGAGACTATTCATGTGCAATAAATACGCATAAATACCCATAAGCCCATAAAAGTAATTTTATTCGTTTCCATTTCAAATTAGGTAACATTTGTTAGAATATTAATAAACGGCTTATAAATTTACATGTGTTAATAAGTAGGTATTGATTGCAACTTCTTATAATTTCCACGAACGTTAAAAAATTTACATACAGTCGTATTAACCCTGAGGACAGACGCTCATAAAATTCGGCATCTCTTTGTATTTTTGGTCAGTAAGACATTAAACAATATTTTTATGTTAAAAATGTCGTTAAGAATTTGTATACGACCAGATCCTAGGTTACATCATTTACTCAATACGTTGTTCTTACTTTAGACTACATATGAATGTTTCTATCATTAACTGTTTTTGGTCCTCACCCAATTTTTATTAGGAAACTCAAGAAATGCCCTGATCAATAATGCCGACGATTTGGGTGGATGTATTTTTTTACTTCCGAATGACCAACAGGTTTTCTTGATTCGGTCGCCCAAGACCATGTTAGTATTATGCCGAATTGGTATTCTGAGATCTCATTTTTCCGAGAAAATATTCGATAAATTCCAGACAAAAGGGCCTTAATCTCTCATACATTGAAACGACGAGAATGTCTGAGCAAAATAAAAAATATTAGCTGTTGTTATTGGGCAATCTTCGGGGCATAAGTTTCCTATTCTGAAAATAAAAATGCCATCCTTCCAGACTCACTCGATCACGTTTTCATCCCCAATAAATTGTCTTTTCTTAAGTTCTCTATTACTGATTTACCATGGTTAACATTAGATAATTTTATTCGTTCAGTGGTCACGTCTCGGACAGGAAAAGGACATTTCAAAAGTGATACTCTGAATATTTGATGTATTAAAAACGTTTGTGTATGCCAAGTAACACGTCGGTCGTGGGTAACAAGCGACAAGCAAGCGAAATGGCCTCCAGCAACTCCATAATTCACCATTTGTAGTTCCGTATTACACATGGGTGTTTGACGGATTATTTATTTACATGAATCTTCGACGGGTTATTTATTGTAATATTCTGGAGAATCTTAGCCGAATTTAACTAGTCCGGTTTGTTCAGTTTCTAGTAGTTTTAGGTTTACAAAGGATACCAAACCGGTGCGAGATTCTAATTTGAGT
>JBAHVQ010210997.1:0-12106 GCA_036872915.1 Nanipora kamurai
CCGGCCGAGCAGGTGGAGTACGAGGATCGGTCACACCGTTCATGGTCGCCGGTGAGCCCTCCCTCCGGTGAGAGAGAAGCGCGCTCAGTGTGAGCTTCGAGGATGGTGGAGATCACTTCAACCTTGAGGACCCGCAGAGTGGCCTGATCTCCCATGATGACATCCTCACGAATTCGAACAAGCCGATCTCACCGAATGTCAGGTTTTTGAAGAATGCCCAGGTCCCACCAAATGTCAAAGAACCAGTTCAAGACTGAGAATGCCCATGGCATGAAGGTTGAAGAAGCATTTGATCCCTTCTTCGCGGATGGACTACCACCTGGAGAACCTGAAGGTGAAGATCGCACCATGACTCCCTTCCCACGAAAGGAGTTCTCCTTTGTGACAGAAGCTATGAATGAGCTGGTTGAAGGGGGCGATATGATCTTCAAGGCTCATGGAGGAATCACGTCCCTGGCCCAATGGGACGTCATGGAACTATGTTGTGACCCCACCAGCTTGTTGACCGAGGAAGTCATTCGGCAAGGTGGACGAGCAGGGCGTGCTGGATTGCACAACAATTGTGACTTGACAAAACCTGAGGGAGTTGAGCGAACTTTGGAACTACTTCGACAACCTCGTCCACGCTGGGTTTGGGTCAGCTTCCCATGCGGTCCTACCTCGGCAGTTCAAGCTTTGAACGAACGCACCCCTGAAGGGAAAGTCAAGAGTGCCTACCGGAAAAGGCATGCGAGAAAAGTTCTCCGAGGTGGACTACGAGTTCTACAAGAACACCTCTCCATGGATGGCGAGATCGCCTGGGAATGGCCCAGATTCAACAAAGCATGGCAGCTTCCTGAAGTGGTTGCATTTTGGGAAGCTCTTCATCAATGTGGCCGTGCTCATGAAGTGCTTGGCGATGGCTGCATGTTTGGCCTCACTTCTCCTGATGGCCCAGTGAAGAAGCCATGGAGGTTCATGACTACAAGAGCACGAGCATTGGCTGGACTCGCAAGACTCTGCGATGGATCACACCATCATGTGCCATGCCTTGGACAACGTGCTCGGGCCTCAGCCTACTACACCAAGCAGCTGTGCCACATTGCTGCCAAAGGCATGTTGGAACCCTCCGAACTCATTGGAGGGATTGCTGAAGTTGAACCAGATCCCCAGGTGTTGGAAAAGCTCACTCCTCAAGAACTACAGCACCTCATGGAGACCGTAAGAAAGCTTCATCGTCTTTGCGGTCACCCGAACAACCGGGCATTGCTGAAGCTTCTACGTGCCAGAGGTGCGAGTGAAGAACTCAAGGCCGCAGCTCTGCAGTTGGCATGTCCTGAGTGTCAAGAGAGCCGGACTGCAACTCCTGCTACTAAAGTGTCTTTGGAGCGTGAGGACACCATTTGGAAGACGCTTCAGATGGACGCCTTCTACTTCAGGCATGCCAAACAAGTACACCACTTCCTCCTCTTGCTCGATGAAGCCAGCTCCTTTGCAGTGGTGCGAGAGATCAAAGTCCACCATGAAGATGAGGCCGAGAACATCTCAACTCCAGAGGTCATCACCACTCTGGAAGAAGCCTGGTGCCAGATCTTCGGCTACCCGGCACGCATTCGATGTGATGCTGAAGGGGCTTTCCGTGGCACAGCTCTGGCCATGTGGTGCTCTGAACGCGGCATTGACATGACACATGTTCCTGCAGAACACCATGCCGCTACTGGAGCTGTTGAGAAAACAATTGGAGAGCTTCGTTGGAAGATGGAAACCTTTCTCAGGAACGTGCCCATTGAACCTCGACGTGCTGCAAGTGCGATGGTCCAAGCTCACAACCATGTGGTTCGCGTGGGTGGTCTTGCTCCTGCGCAATGGGCATTTGGGCGATCTGAGAGCGTGTCAGTGAATCCTGCAGCTGCAAGTTCCGAAGGAACGCCTGGACACGCTATGGCGGAAAGTTTGAGGCTCCGGATTGAAGCAGAACATCTTCACAACAAGCCCAGTGCTGATGCTCGCATTTCGCGAGCGAAGAACAGCCGCTCCAAGCCCGCTCGACAATTCCTGCCTGGAGATGTTGTCTACTACCAGCGCTACAAAGTTCCTCGACGTGCTCCCGCCAACGAGGACGTTGACATGCCACACATGAGGATTGCTCGCTGGTATGGGCCTGGACGTTTGCTCAAGGCCCACATCGACCAGATTCGACATGGCAGCGAAGGTGAACTGCTGATTGCCAACTCCTCAGGTACGATGGCCATGCCGTGGACCTTTACGATGATGAGCACTTCACTTCAGAAGGGCGCCTTTGGGGACCTCACAACTTCGAAGGCTGAGCGCTTTGAAGCCAAAAGGAGACAAACCTTTCGCCCATTTGATCAAGATGGCAAGAGGCTGAAGACTGTGAGAGAAGATGAAGAACACGATGATCCTGACAGCTCGTCATCTGAAGAACTTCTTCCTGATTCGGAGGTGCACATGGATCCAACCCTGAAGGAAGGTATGAACCCAGATGATTCAGATGAGCTGGACATCGACCGCTTGTTGAACGGCCCCCTCCTACATGCCACTACATCCCATCGAACCTCCTGACGCTCCCATGGAAGCAGGCAGAGCCTCTGCTGAGACGAGCTTCCGGCATCAGAGGAAGCGACATGAGTTGGAAGACAGGCCACAGCATGCCAAGTTCCCCAAGAAGTACAAGAATCCAGACTTGGTGGGATGGTGCTCACAGCCGGCCAATGACTTTGTCCTGGCCGTGACGATCGCTGCCCCGGCCAATGAAGAAGAATGGCATCTTGAAAGATCCCAAGAAATACACCTCCAAAGAAGTGAAAAAGGGATGTGAAGTTGCCTGGCGCAAACTGAATCCAGTTCAAAGGCAAGCCATGCGCGAGGCAAAAGATTTGGAGGTGAACTCCTGGATAGCCAACCGCGTATGCGAACGTGCGGGAGCTGATGTGCCCAAGTCAAGGCTCATGAAGATGAGATGGGTCCTAGTGTTCAAGAGCATGGAGGATCCTGACAAAGCTGGCATGGTCAAGGCCAAAGCGAGAATCGTCATCCTGGGTTTCTCTGACCCTGATGGCGAAAGTTTGGACAAGGCCGCTCCCACACTGGCAAGACGCAGTCGCCAGCTGATCCTCAACCTAGCTTGCCATAGAAGATGGCGAACACTGAAAGCCGACGTGAAGGCAGCATTTTTGCAGGGCTCCGAATCTCAGAAATCTCGTGATGTGTTTGCACTTCCAGTTGATGAGCTTGGTGATCGACTACAAGTTCCCAAAGGCCAAGCTGTACGTCTTCTTCGTGCAGCCTATGGGCTAGTCAGCGCACCACGTGAGTGGTACAGAGATGTCGATCGCATTGCCACGACCCAATGTGGCCTGATCCGCCTGGTGTGTGAACCTTGCGTTTGGATCTGCAAAGATGCTCAAGGGGTGGTTCAAGGTGTTCTGGCCAGCCACGTCGACGATTTCATCGTGACCGGCAATGAAAGCAATGAGCTATGGATGAAGACGCTCACCACCTTCCACCAAGCTTTGAAGTGGAGTCCATGGGAACCTGATCCCTACATTCACTGTTGGTCTATGCCATCAGCAAATCCTGTCCGGTGTTCGCTCGCCTGTGAACTTGATTGCTTGGCGAAGTGGGAAGCTACATCGCACCGCTCGAAGCTCTCTTTCAGCAGAGCTCCAGGCACTTGGCGAGGCCGAGCAGGAGGTGATGTTCTGCCGTGCCTTGTGGAGCGAGCTTCTTGGACATCCTTTCAACCCCAGGTGTCCAGAGCAGTCAACGAAACTGGTGAAGAGCGCGCTGGTGATAGACGCAAAGTCTGCCCTTGATGCCTACCACAAAGGCGAAGGTGCATCAGCGGCATTCAGCCTGAAGGAGAAGTATTCAGCACTTGAACTTCTCGCCATTCGCGAGAACATGGTCCGCCAAGACACACAATTGCTTTGGGTTTCATCGGAAGCTCAACTAGCAGATGGCCTTACCAAAGCCTCCGCCCAGGACCAGTTCAGGCTGTTCATGCTCCGTGGCCAGTGCTGGAACGTTAAGTATGACCCTCAGTTCACGGCAGCGAAGAAAAAGCCGAAGGTCATGGAAGACCGCTTGGACGACATGTCTGAGGTAGAACTTGAGCCTGATTGCACTTGGCAGGAATTCATCCAGCGTAGGGACCGACCTTTGTCAAAAACCTTTCGCCCATTTCAGAAGCTGTGCCATTTGCATGAGAGCCGAGAGCATGTTTCCACTGTGCAGGTTGACACCGGTCAGTCCCGCCGCCATTTGAGGAATTCCTTTTGCCATTCGTGATTTCGATCACGTGACGCTACCGTCCTTGTTTTCTGTGCCGCCATAGGTGGTGGCTTGCCCCCTTGCATCAGGGCACTTCGAGAGTGCTGGAAAAGGCTTTGTGCTCGAGAGCTTTGCTTGTTTTGTTCACGGTGGACCTCACCTCTTTCTTTTCGCCTTCGGTAGTGCTGCCAGTATCACATTGATACTGGTAGCGGAGCTACCTCACAGCTCCGTTGCCCTCGAGAGATCAAGATCGGAGAGGGCACCCCTGCACGAGTTTTGAGGAGATCCAGGGCAAGGTTGTGGACTGGCTGCACGCCTTTGTGTCTCAGTGCACGAGTCATTGAGATCCTAGATTACAAGATCTTGGTGTGGCACTTTGCTAGCACTATTTCCTTAAGGAGGTCTACCTAGCGCTTTGTTCCTAGCTTGGTCCTTTGCACCCTACCCCTTTGCCTTTGACTTGACCCCTGAGTTTGTCTAGGTGAAGATCATGGCTGATAAAGAAAAGGACACGTCCCTTCGTTGCCACTGGGACGGAGATTTCAGTTCCTGGCCAGATTACGTCCGCAAGGTTCGCCTGGCCTATGAGAAGACCAGGAAACGGCGCCGACCTCAGCTTGGACCCGAATTGGTGTCGCAACTATCCGGCCGAGCATGGATAGTTACTCAAGAGATAGACCATCGGCTTCTGACCCAGCCTGGAGGAGCACGCTACTTGATCACCTTCCTGGAGGAGCGGTTGGCCAGGGTGCCAATCCCTGACGCAGGCTCTCAAGCTGAGAACCTGCTCTTGAGGCTGAGAAGAACTCCAGGCACCTCTATGGCCACTTGGTGCCACCAGGTTCGAGAAGCCTACAGAAAGTTGCAGCGGGCCCTACGTCGTGCTCGAGGAGATCTACCAGATCCTAAGGATGATGGTGCAGCTCCTTCACATGCTTCGTCACGAGCACGGTCCGGCCCGGAGCCTGCAGCAGAAGATGATACTGATGAAGAGCAAGTTCAAGATGATGATGAAGGTTTGCCGTCTCCTTCACGACCAGCTTCATCACCAAAAGGTCGTAGCAAAGGCAAGTATAAAGACCGAGGCTCTCCCTCCAGAGGTTCTCGTGGCTCTGGAGGCTCCAGCAGTGAAGATGAAGACTTCTCAACATTGTGGGATGATCTTGACCTTGGCCTACCTGAAGTGTTGCCCACAGAGTTGATTGGTTGGATCATGTTGCGAAAGTCTGCCCTCAATGCAGCTCAACGTTTGAATGTGCTCTCAAGCATTGGAAACTCGCTCAAAGCAGAAGATGTTGAACGTGGCCTACGAGGAGCTGAGGATGAGCTTCGTTTGGTTGAGCGAGAACGTGAAGGGCGTCCATCGTGTTTTATGGTTGAAGAAGGTTCTGAGGTATGTGAAGGTGACAGTCTTCATGAACGGCATGTGCACCATGATCGGCATGAGCACTCTTTTGTTTGCACTCCTTCCTCACTTCTTGCCCCTCATGAGTTGGAGATTTTTGAGAGTCTTGATGCACCACATGCTGAAGAGTTTTTGTCACAGTGTTTTGCAGTGCGCCATGAACATGTTGGAGTACATGATCACTCTTCGTCATCCACCGCCGTTGACACAGAGGCTCAAAGAACGGCTATGTCTTGGAAGGCGTTGGCCATCCTCGCATCTACCGCTGCCCTCATCAACTCGGTCAGCCATGTCGCAAGCAGCTGCTGCGAAGGCGAAAGCCAAGGCGAAGATCGAAGAGCCCTCCAAGAGCTCCAGCAAGGGCGACAAGATGGACAAGAAGAAGACCAAGTCCTTGGCCACCTGGGAGGAGAAGTACGACGAGAGTCGCACGGTGGCTGCGGATCCGAGAGATCCTCGAACCCTCGGAGCCCCATGCTGGGGCAACCACACTCCAGCAGCAGCATACCGTGGAAGTGTGTCAGGGAGCAACGGACATGCGACATGGGTGGGCTGCGAACGATGCCAACTGCGCCTGTCCTACACTCCGGCATTCGGAGCTACGGGACTTCATCGGCAGGCAGGTCCGATCCCAGAGGACACCCGTCGACAGGTGGAGGAGCTCAAGGAGAAAGCGCCCTACAACCCATTGCTTCGCACTCAGGCAGTGGGATTGGATGGAGCCGAACGTTCGCTGATGAGCAAGCTGGACAACATCAGAGCTCGCAAGGCAGCAGCGGGATATGCACCTCGCTCTCCCGACTCCAACGAGACCACGGTGCCCAGCAGCAATCTGACTCCGGCCCCTCGGACTCCAAGCTCAGTGGTCGAGATTCCCGACGACGAGGAGTATGTGCCAAGTCCCGCTCCGACCGACAAGGAGCTGCTCTCCATGGTTCCTGGGAGCAAATCCCGCCGCAACGAGCGGCCAGCATAGGAGGTGGAGTATGTCGACCGGGAGGATCGCTCGTGGTCGACCGTGACATCTCCGGAAAAGCGAACCGGCGCATCGAGTTGAATGAGGCCCTGGTCAGGGATGGCGCTACTGAGAATGTCAACATGTTTGAAGACAATGCCATCCAATCGAATGACCAGTTGAATTCGAATGACCTGACTTCTGAGAATGTCCGCTTCCTCAAGAATGCTCAGGTCCCTCCGAATGTCAAAGTTCCACCGAATGCCCACCTTTTCAAGAATGACACGGTGATGACCGATGGCAAGTCCTTTGAACTACCTGCCATGGAGAACTTTGAGGAGGACATCCCCTATGACACTTGGCTGAGTGATAAAGATGCAGCATTTGCTTGGGAGGCTATGAATGAGTTGGTGATGGAGAATGACGAGATCTTCCTGGCTCATGGAGGCATTGCTGCACGAGAGCACTGGGACGTGCTCGAACTATGTTGTGGCCCCGAAAGCTTGTTGATCCAGGCTGTGCACACAGCTGGAGGTTCTGGTGGCCGCGCAGGTTTACACAACCAGTGTGACCTGACCAAAGAAGAAGGTGTGGAAAAGACTTTGGACCTACATCGACTTCATCGACCTCGGTGGATTTGGGCCAGCTTTCCATGTGGCCCGACTTCGGCTGTTCAAGCCCTCAACGAAAGAACTGAAGAAGGAATGATCAAAAGCCGCTACAGAAAGCGGCATGCGAGAAAGGTCCTGCGTGGAGGACTTCGTGTACTACGTGCGCACCTGGCCCAAGGTGGAGAAATCGCCTGGGAATGGCCAAAGTCAAACAAGGCCTGGAGACTTCCTGAAGTTGAACATTTTTGGGCAGAGCTCGCTGAAGTGAATCGAGCTCATGAAGTTCTTGGAGATGGCTGCATGTTTGGGCTCTCCTCCGAAGACGGCCCTGTGAAGAAGCCCTGGCGATTTATGTGCACCTCACCTCATGCCTTGTCGAGTTTGAGAAGAGAATGCGATGGCTCACACCACCATGTCCCTTGTTTGGGGCAACGTGCAAAGCAATCTGCGTACTACACTCCTCAACTTTGTCGACTAGCAGCTCAAGGCATGATGAAGGACAAAGAGATGATTGGTGCTGTCCAAGAGCCAGAGAAGGAAACACTGGCACGCATGACTCCTTTGGAGCTCCAGCGGCTCATGGAATCGGCGCTCAAACTGCATCGTCTCTGTGGACATCCCAACAGCAGAGCCATGTTGAAACTTCTTCAAGCCCGCGGTGCCAGTGAGGAATTGAAGGCTGCAGTGATGGAGTTGAAACGTCCTGAATGTCTTGAGAGCCAAACAGCCATTCCACTTACCAAGGTCTCCACTGAGCGTGAAGAAACTCTGTGGCGAACTCTCCAGATGGATGGGTTCTACTTTCGACATGCCAACTGGGTGTACCACTACATCCTCTTCATGGACGAGGCCAGCTCGTTTGCCGTGGTGAAAGAGATCAAGAGTCATGCTGATGACCAGTCCGAGAATGTGGCGACTGGCGAAGCCATTGAGGCCTTGGAAGAGAGTTGGTGTCAGATTTTTGGGTATCCCTCCAAACTCCGTTGTGACGCAGAGGGAGCTTTCAGAGGAACTGCACTGGCTCAATGGTGCTCTGAGAGAGGCATCGACATGATCCACACGCCAGCCGAACACCACTCATCGACTGGTCTGGTGGAGAGAGGAATTGGTGAACTTCGCCACAAGATGGAGGTCTTTCTTCGCAATGAGCCAGTGTCTCCAAAGAGGGCAGCCTATGCCATGGTTCAAGCTCACAACCATGTCACAAGAGTTGGTGGCTATGCTCCTGCCCAATGGGCGTTTGGCCGCTCTGAGAATCCCAAGGAGAATGTTGCGGCATCTTGTTCTGAGGCCACTCCTGGTCACCAAATGGCTGAGAATCTTCGTTTGCGCATCGAAGCCGAGCACCTCCACAACAAGTTGACTGCCTCGGCAAGACTTTCGAGGGCTCAGAACTCAAGAAGCAAGAAAGTGAAGCAGTACATCCCCGGCGACCTGGTGTACTACCTGAGACATCGCACGCCCCGGAGGGCGCCTTCGAATGCAGATGTCGACATGCCGAGGATGAGAATTGCTAGATGGTTTGGTCCTGCCCGTGTTCTTGCCTCTGAGACCAGAAGAGATGAGACTGGCACTATTTGTGCACCTGCAAGCACAGTGTGGTTGGTCAGTTGTGGGCGACTTCTCAAAACCCACATGGACCAGTTGAGGCATGCGAGTGAGCGTGAGTTGATCATTGCCAATGCCTCCAACACTATGGCAACTCCCTGGACCTTCAGCATGTTGACGAGTTCTTTGCAGAAGGGTTCATTTGAAGATCTCACTTCATCCAGGGCAGAACGCTTTGAGCTGAAGAGGAAACAAACCTTTCGCCCACCATTGCCAAAACGACAGGCCATCGAGACTGAGGACGACCTCGAATACACTCCTTCCGGTGCCAGCGAGTCATCTGAAGAGCTGGTACCTGATGATGATGTCCACATGGATCCAACCCTCCGAGACGGGATGCACCCTGACGACAGTGATGAACTGGACATTGAACGTCTTTTGGATGACCCGCAGTACATGCCACTTCATCCTCTCCAACCACCTGATCCTAGTTCAGATGCGTCCATGCCTGAGTCAAGCTTCAAGCAAGCTCGGAGAAAGCATGAACAAGAAGATCGGCCACATCATGCCAAATTTCCCAAGAAGTACCAGAACCCTGATTTGGTTGGCTGGTGCTCCGAGCCCTCGAATGACATGGTGATGTCAGTGGTCATTGAAGCTCCTCAGACGGAGGAAGAATGGCGACGCATCCTCAAGGACCCCAAGAAATTCACAGCAAAATCAGTGCAAAAGGGGTGTGAAATTGCCTGGCACAAACTGAACGCAGTTCAGCGTCAAGCTATGATGGAGGCAAAGCGCTTGGAGGTGGATTCTTGGGTAGTCAACAAGGTGGTGGAAAAGGCGGGCATGCAGGTGCCCAAGTCCAGGCTCATGAAAATGCGGTGGGTCTTAGTGTTTAAGGCCGTGGATGATCCAACTCAGCCCAACCGCGTCAAAGCGAAAGCCCGCATCGTCATCCTGGGCTTCTCGGACCCGGACCAAGAGTTCCTGGACAAGGCTGCGCCAACTCCGTCAAGACGCAGCAAGATGCTTTTGCTGAACCTGGCGTGTCATCGCCATTGGCGCACCATCAAGGCCGACGCCAAAGCAGCTTTCCTCCAGGGCTCCGAATCTCAACGGAGTCGAGGCGTGTTTGCACTTCCAGTGAAGGAGCTTGGTGACAAGATGAATTGCGGCCCCAAGGACACCGCCCGACTTCTTCGGCATGCAGCGGCTTGTCTGTGAGGCCTGCCTGTGGGTGTGCAAAGACGAACACGGCAAAGTTCAAGGCGCTGTGGCCAGCCACGTCGACGATTTTATCGTCACTGGCAACGAGGACAATGCCCTTTGGCATGAGACGCTGCAAAAGTTTCATCAAGCTTTGAACTGGAGTCCCTGGGGGCCAGATCCCTACTTGCATTGTGGAGTGGAAATCCATCAGCAGAGCAACTACAGTTTCCACCTGGACCACTCCCAGTATGCCTCCCAGATGAAGCAGATTGCCTTGGACAAGTCCACAACAGAGGTGACGCCTCAGGAGCTCTCACAAGCTCGGGCCGTCCTTGGCTCGATCCAGTGGCGTGTCAGCCAAACAGCACCTCACCATGCTGCCCGCCTTTCCTTGCTGCAGTCCATGCTGCCTCACAGCCGGCGTTCAAAAGACGTGCTCCACCAGATCAACAAACTGGTACGCGAGGTTTACTCGCAGAGAGATTTGTCGGTGAAAGTTCAGCAGCTTGACGCCATGTCGGACGACGACCTGACGATGATCGTCTGGACGGACGCAGCTGTGGCCAACAGGCCAGGTTTGGCCTCGACTGCGGCTATGTGGTGGGTCGCTGCCACAAGAGGATCCTGGATGGTGAAAGATCACCAGTCAACCTGGTGGCATGGCGCAGCGGCAAGTTGCACCGCACAGCGCGCAGCTCTCTGGCTGCAGAGCTTCAAGCTCTTGGAGAAGGTGAACAAGAGTTGATGTTTTTCAGAGCTTTGTGGGCTGAGCTCCTTGGCCATGAGATGAACCTCTTGCACCCCGAGCTCACGACCACCAAGGTGAGCGCAGCGGCCGTCATCGACGCCAAGAGCGCCTTCGATGCCTTCCACCAAGGTGATGGAGCAAGCGCAGCCTTCTCCATGAAGGAGAAGTACTCGGCGCTCGAGCTTCTCGCAGTTCGCGAGAACATGACCAAGCAGAAGACCAACCTGCTTTGGGTCAGTTCAGATGCCCAACTAGCTGACGGCCTCACCAAGGCCAGCGCGGCCGACCTGATGAGGATGTTCATGGCCAAAGGTCAGCTGTGGAACGTGAAGTACGACCCTGGCTTCGTTGCCGCAAAGAAGAAGAAGCGGCAGCAGCCTGAGAGCCAATCGGAATTTGACCCTGAGCTCATCGAAGATGAGACCTGGTCCTCGATGATGCAGCGGTGGAAGGGATCTAAGGCGAAAACCTTTCGCCCATGTGATTCTGTTTGCTTTCAGCGTTTGATTCACGAGCCTCGCATGTCATGTTCGCCACCGATCCATTCCGCCGCCATTTAGGGGACCCTTTTGCCTGACGCCTTTCACAGGCGGTTCGCTACGTGTTTTGCACTGGGCGCCATAGGTGGTGCCACTTGCTCGACGACCTTCGAGCGCTACTCGGCGCTTGGATCTTGGAAAAGAGTGCTAGCAGAGCATCCTTCGACTTCGACCTGTTTGCTTGCTTTGTCGGTGGTGGTCCGCATCCACCTGTTGTTTGGGCTACCAGTATCACACTGATACAAACGCACACACCCAGTGTGATTGTTACATATTGTAACACATCGCGCCCCCAAACCAAAAATGTCATGTTGCAAAAGCATGCAACGCCTCCACAATCATGCATCCACAACTGCCCAAACCAGAAATCATCAGGGGGACGTCAACAAATGTAAACCTCCCACCGGGCTCCAAAAATGTAACTTACATTGTTGAGGTCATTGCCCAGTACATGACACCTGTGGCCTGAAAAGCATGTACTGTAAGTTACATTTTCGGAGCGTAATAGGCTCGCGCCAATGCCCCCAACATCTCCCGCCGGCCAGACCTTGTCGCGCATGGCGCCTCCCGGCATGGAGAAGCCTGGTTGGCGACGCCGACGCGCAGCGGCGCTCCCACGGCGCGGATGGCGTTGCGAATCCTTGGTAAAGGGCATCCGTCAAAAGAAACTCTTGTTTAAGGACCCTCGTCAGACAGAATCCTTAATTTTACTTCCAGCCGCAACAACACGGGTCATCGGCGACCAACGAGCTTCCACGTCGATGGTCAGGGAACCACTACAGGAAACAACGGTCAAGAGTGCAGCTACAAGAAGGA
>JBAHVQ010211008.1:0-12103 GCA_036872915.1 Nanipora kamurai
ATTTGAGAAAATTAAGTTTAAAATATTCATAGGTATGTTTTCGACAAACAATGCCAACTTTGATTAAAAAATTTACCATTTAGCAACTCAAATACGAAAAAAATATGTTAGTATGAAAGTGCATGTGATAGAGGCCCAAAATTTGTAAATTTCAAAAAAGTAATTTGTTTTGTAACTACAACGTGTAAGACCACCTTAACTGACAATTTTTGAACGTTTCAAGAAAATGTGATCCAGCGCACAATAAAAAAATACTGGGGAATTCCTCTGCAACACTTCGCACTCTAATTTCTTCAATAAGATTAAGATAAATGAAATCTCCAATGAAGTGCGCATTATAATGAAAATTCAATTAATAACATATTTTAATAGTAAATTTTTTATTTTAACTAAACGATACTTAACAAAGTAATTGATCAACCGACTAGAATTACTGAATTCTCCTCCACATTACTGGATGTACGCATATAACTTCCACACCTGACTAAATAATACTCTCCAATGTAATTCATACTGGTCTAAGTGACCACAGCATAATCTACGTCGTGAGGAAAAGCAATATTTGTTTAAAGTTACAGGCTACTCAAAAGACCGAATTTCGCAATCTAAAAATTTTGATAGCAATCGTTTCAAGGAGGACCTTCTTAACTACCCCTGGGAACTAAAGACAGATATAATGATATTACTAAGTGGTCATGTTGGAAAGATCTTTTTATGATCATTCTTGACCGACATGCCGCACAGATAATAGAACGATTAAGGAAAAAGAATAATGTTCCACGGATAAAAGACGCCATGCAAAAGAAAATGTTTAAAAGGGACCGTCTTAAAAGGAAAGCTTTGTAGAAAACCAGGAAGGTTGGGAACCCGCCGGAACTTAGATGTAGAAAAACTGACGTTTCCAGCGAAGGCTTCGTTTCACTTCGACGAAGGGCCTTCGCTCGAAATGTCAGTCTTCCTACACCAAAGTTGCCGCTGTTTCCAAACCCTTTTGGTTTTCTACAAGTCGTTCACAACTACCGACGCAATACTCTACTTTTATATCATTGTTAAAAGCAGTGGCGGACCTAGGGGTTTCCGGGGGTTCTATGGAACCCCCCTTTTCCCGATACTCGTGGCTGTTTTGTTGAACGCGGGAACGCTAACTCTGTTGATGGGGGGTTGAAGACATTAATGTAACACTAATTAGCTAACGAGGCTGCAACTGCCCTAAACCACGACCTCAGAAATGCTAAGGAGTGGCTCTCGGCTAATGAACTTAGGCTAAATATAATTAAGACCGAATTGCTTCTGATTAGGTCATGACATAACGTTAGTAATCTGAAAGTACAACCGAACGTATTTGTTGGTAGCGACCCGATAAAAAGCCTTTACGTTACTAAGGTCCTAGGAGTCGAATAAACCAATTCTTAGTGTAAGATAAACATATAGAATGTATTTCGAACAAAGTCTAGGCTGGATATAAGTGCCACAAAAAAGATCAAAGATCACATAGATCATAATAAACTAAAATCAGCTCATGCACCGGTTCAACCATGCTTTGATTACTGTTGCAACGGAGTGATCAGGCGGAAAACGTAATTCCGTAACAAAAATAATAGCCCAACAAAAAATTATGAATACGTCCATAATGCGCACATCGAGAAATCAGAAACATTTAATACACTAACGTTTATCGTCAGAGTGAATAAGGAATTACAGGATCTCGACTTTATAGGTGCTTTTTTGTCCTCCCATGAAGACAGCAGGTTAAAAGAATGTCAGCTGAATTTAAACCCGTCCATAATCGTCGATATGAGGACGATTCGTTGATTTTATTCCGGTCCCACGATCATATTTCATCATTCTTGAAGTAGCTCAACAGTAAGCATCCTAATATTAATTTTACCAATGAAGATGAGGTCGATAAATTACCATTTCTCGATATTGAAATCCAACGGTCTAATGATAAATTTATCACTTTTGTTTATCTCAAAACTATTTTTACTGGTCTCTTCACAAATTTTCAAAGTTCTATTCCCTTTAGTTACAAAAAGGGTTTACTGTTCACTTAACATTTTCGCATTTTTAATATTTGCTCGTCTTACACAATTTTTCATGAATAACTTTCGAAATTTAAAACTACAATGCTGAAAAACGGTTATCCTGTCAAACTTACCGATTATCGCGTTCGTGTTTTTCTGGATAAAAAATTTCAAGTACCTTTAAAAGTTTCCACAGCTTCAAAACGTGCTGTTTATTTTAGATTTCCTTTTACCGCTTTACACTCACTGCAAATTCGCAAACAAATCGCGAAACCTTTCTCCTCGACTTACCGCATATCCATATTCGATTTGTTTTTAAAATCACGCAGAGCCTTTGAAATTTTTTTTTAAAAAAAAATTTAAAGATCGCATCCCTCTTAAGATCCCGTGTTGTTTACCAGTATGAGTGTCAATGCTGTCAGTCATTGTATGTCGGTGTCACTATACGCCATTTACAAACGCACAAATCCTCATGTCTGAGCACATGAGGATTTCACCATACACTGGGCAACCCAGTTTCCGCCACGTCTTTATCAAGTGTCTTGTCACATCGTAAGTCAACCAGTCATCCAGTTTACTTTGACAATTTTTCCGTACTTACCTCTTGTTCCTCTAGCTTCGAACTCCTTCTCCAAGAAAGTTCATTAATTGATAAGATTAAACCATCTCTTAATGTAAATATAAAAGCTTTTCCTCTTGCCTCATTCAAGTTTTTTTGTTGTTTACTCCTTAACCACTGCTACCTTAATGTCAGTTCTATTCTTGTAACATAGCATATATTTAAAGTCGAGATTCTGTAATTCCTTATTTACTCCGATGATGTTGCGATTTTAGTAACGAAGCGTTAGTTTATTAAATATTTCTAATTTCTCGATGGGTGCATTATGGGTGTATTCATAATTTTTTGCAGGGCTATTATTTTTTACTGTTGTGAAGTGACCACAAACCTATGAGGGTCGGATTCTAAGCTACTTTTACGACGTCCGAACACTGAATATGGTAGGAGCATTAGCTATAGCGGACGTAAGCTTTGCAACTGCTTACCCAGTCTTGTGAGAAATAGTCAATCTCTTCATTTTTTAATAAATACATTCCCCATGCAATAATAGTCAGTCTTTAATCTTACCAATATCAATTTTTAGGTACTTCTTACTCAAAACAGTTCTATGTCAAAGTAATTATGCATGCCTCGCTTAAAACTCAACACATTGTTGAACTGGTTAGCGTGCTAGAATAAAGTTTATCTATCCATCTAGACTAACTGACAACAGACAACTTAAACGTAGCGATTGGTACGTGTAGAAAATGGCGAGTTTGTTTAGCAAAAGAAAAATGTAATCTAATAGCAGATAATTGTAATCTTCTACTTTAAAGAGAAACGTTTCATATTAGAACGCGCCATTCATCACTAAACAATGGACTTACAGTGACCACTGAAGTTCACGTATTTGCCTAATAAAAACCAATTAGTCAGTTCACGCTAACAAACTCAATCAATTTTTGCAGCCGATAACTCATCACAATTTATACGCGTCAGTCGTAATGTTTAAATAGCATAGTATCAGTTAGTCTGAAGATAATTTAGTTGAAAGCGAAAATTTACCATTAAAATTTGTGTGATTTATCGAATTTTGATTATAATGCATACCTAATTCGGGATTACATTTAACTTGAACTAACTGAATTCCCCTATATAACTCAAGTTTTTAGGTTTTCATCGAATGAATTGCATTGTTAACGAAAACAACGACAAATTTCAACAAATTTTAATGACAAGATTTTGAAAAATCGTCACTTGTTTATAAATCGTCGTTTGTTTTTTGCGTGCAGTAATACGATCGATCGTACTTTTTCACACTACGCATAGTCAGCAATGCACCGCGTGGAAGGCCCCACTGTTTGGTGTACGATCTCGCGTGTTTTATTGAGATACGCGCAAAGGAAAAGTTACTGTAGTTAATGACAGCGGAGATAATTTAAAATTTATTCAAGAACTAAATAATCAGAAGTCCCTTGAGCTCGACGAGCAAATCCAGTTGTTGACATCAGCGATTTGGCCAGGATGACAAAAAGGATGCGTTTGCAATGCTTCTAACGACAGTTTGAAAATGTTCCAATGGTCGCAATGAAAGAGTCATTTTCTCAACAGAACAGCGGCAAAAGTAGACCATAGAAAAGTTTACGACTCTTCTTTTGTCGAAACTTTATCAAGCCATCGTTCAAAACTCGCAAACTCGTCACAAATTGTCGTTAGCTGACTCTACACTCTTTGTTTCTTCGTTCCATTTCTCACAGAGTTACTCAGAACCTTTCTTTCACAATCAAAGTTAGTATTTGGAAAATAAGCAATGATTCAAACCATACTTTACAACCGGCAAATACGAAATAAAAATTTTGCCGTCATGTTTATTTACACATCTTAAATTTGCGTCACACTCGCGCCTCAGAAAAAAACTCGTGCTCACGAATCGGGCTTGCATTCTGCTGCTAAATGGCGATTTGTTGTCGATTTTTAAACCCTATTGGTCATCTTTTTGTCACATGATTTCTTCTCAATATAACACCACCACCTACTTTTTTTGCATTTTAGTTTCTCCATTCTTAAGTTTCGACAGATTCCCCAATCTTTTTCTATACTGCCGGCGCAGCACTATACTTTTACTCTTCAAGGGAAGACATTTCATCCGGGATAGGGTGAATCAAGGTTCTCGAGCCCTAGGCCTTCTGGATATTAGACAGAATCTCATACGAAATTTCTCGCAAGCCAGGACCTTAAGATCTGCAAAGTCAACTTCAACTACAGTGTCTTTTGAGTAAAGGAATTTTTCATGCAAATGAAGGAGAATATATAATTTTAAATCACTAGAGTACTCTCAACATCATCGTCATCTATAGACCACTTACACACATTCCTCTGTTGGAGGAAAAATGCTCATAAACAAAATAATTTCCATAAATTACTCAATCTGTTGAACTTCAGAAACTTGAAGTTGTCCTCCAGATGGGTCGATTAGCATATGAGTGCAAGCGGTCGACAGAACGCCACCCAGACCATTTTCCCTTCTTCAAGACAACGTCAGCTCGCGCAGGACAGAAGCCGTTGTTTAGGATTGACTTCAGCCTATAGTCGTTTTACAAAAACTGGATTGTTTTAGAAGTCCTAAAACAAGCCACAAGTCGACGGTCAATTAACTGTGGTTTCTTTAAATGCCGAAATTAGAATTTGACGTCGTAGATCATAAGGCCTTATCTAATGCACAATCTGGCTGTCGACAGTATGATTTCGAAAAATCTGTTAAAAATTGGAGTGATTTAGTAAAGCTTGTGCGCTTAATACTACCTTACTTCGGGACTATGGGAACTGTACCTGAATTAAGGTTGTTTGTCAAATAAAGGGCATAAAGGTTCAGCTATATAGGTCCATCCCCATGCAGAGAAGACTCTACTCCAGTTACAGAGAATGAGAAATAGAGGAGCAGCTTCCAACCCCGGAAGTTTCGTCCGAATATTTAGGAGGCAAGAGGTTGCTTTTTGCTCGATCTTTTTTTCTACAAAATTTGGTAATTCTCAAGCTCCAAATAAAGACATACGTTCGAACGATAATAGCCATCTAGCTCATCCCAATAGTGAGTGGTTCAGGTTAATAATCGTTTCAATGGCACATTTGAGGTATTTCTCCCTTATTAGACCTGTCCCACCACATCGTTTACTTCGTACGGATGTCAAATGGTTTCGCTGTTGTATATGGCCTTAGTTTATTTCATTAAAACGTACTAACAAACTTATCTTGCATCTATATACCATTATTTAATTTGACTACCTTTGTAGTTGAAATAATCTTCCATCACTGTCATCAACGATGTCATTTGACAAAATAGCAACACCCTGAGAAATTGGATAACACTATGAGTACAAGATAACTCAACGAGAAACACAATTATAATCTTACATTTTACAGAAAACAAGCCCTCGAATTTCATTAGGGATAGCTTACCTGTGCTTCGTCAGTATCAATTTAATGAGGATACGATCCAGTAGCTCAAATTTACCAGCAACCCGTATCAAATGTGGCCTAAAATTTAAAATAAGGGCTTTTAATTTTTATGAATGCCCCGTTGACCCCCCAGTATGACATTCTATCACACTACGAAAATCACGTCGTCGGTGCGTTACACTATTACTTAGCCTTTGTACTTAGAAAATACGTTGAGTCATTCAATTCTAGATCGATTTCTAATTGATTAAATCAATTTTCTTTGCAATTGGTTAAATAATAAGAAAACCTCAAATTAGAGACCCTCTTTCCCTCATGCTTGTTTCGTTACTTAATCAATGGAATTACTGAAACAAGTACTTAACCTTTTGTTTACCACAATTTTATACCAATGTCTATTAAATACTTTACAGAAGTAGGGACTTAAGGTCCTGTCGGCATTGAATAGGTAGGCCAAAAGGCTTGCTTTGAACATGTTTTGTTTGATAACTTTAGCTAAAACCTATTCGGATAAAACGTTTCAATGTTTAAATGATATATGAACATAAAATTTTATACATCTTTTCCTACATTAGCAGCATTTCATCCACGAAGTTTTCACTAATCCTGGGTTAAGCTAATCGTCCGTTGAACAACCGGGCCCAGATGATCGCCAGAGCGCGTGAAACTCGGAGTAGCGACAGCTAAACATTTGTCTCTATTTGTGTTATATATGTATGTTATGTATAAAAAGAAACATCCTTTCCTACATTAGCAGTATTTCAGTTACAACCTTTTCACTAATCGTGGATTAAGCTAATCGCCCTTGAATGATGGGGTCCTAATTATAAACCACCTTCTTCCTCACTATATACATACCCTTGCACTAGACCCCCAGTAAAGCCAAGATGTTCAGCCATGGACTCCTAAAACAGTACATTTACACATGTTACTAGTCTAACCAACTGCTAAGATTCCAAGCTGTTTTAATAATTTATTTAATTAATTAAATCACGCCTTTTTAATTAAACTTTCCAAATAAAGTGATAAAAACGCATAATATAGGTACAACCACTATAACGAACACGCATCAGCAGTAGTCAAGACTTACCCTTGAAATTTCAATAAACTCTCCTTTACGATTAAACACATATATCCTGTGCCAAAGTAAAACGCAGCACGCACACGGCGTCAAATAGCCTACGTGAGATATGGTAATCTAACATTATGCAATTACATTCTCTCGCCTTGGCCGTTTAACATCGTCTGGAACCTTCTTTCTTCTTTAAATTGATTGATCCAGTCGACCCGATTCGCAGGGAAACCGTCATGAAGTTAGCACAGGTTTTGTAATTTGTTAGGGTATAACCATTGACAAGTATAGGAAGAGTGTCAAGCCCTAAAAAATGTGTTTCTGCTTTAAACACGGAGCAAGTGCATGAGTAGAGGCTGAGGAGCTCAGTCATTTGGTATTCAAAATACACCAAGAAGAATCTTATTGGTTGGTCTTTGATACCGAATTCATTTGGATTTTCAGTAGAAGAAGCAGTAAACTAGAATATATTAAATCCACGAGGTTGAACTATATATATGGCTTGTGTGGAATTTACTTTTTTCACCTAGTGAATACTTATCTGCTAAGTTCTTTGGCCTCTAAATTGGCTTTTGGCCGATAACTAAAGAATACAGAACTTTGGTTTTAACGTCATAATTCGAGTCATGTTTGCAGCCAACGAACGCGTTATCCTCTGGTATACAAGAATGTATTCTAAGAGGGGTTCTCTCTCTTATGCGCTCGCTCCGTATTTAACACCTTTCCATCACTCCAATGTCGGTACATACAGTATCGTCCGCGTGTATCTTAACATCGTCTGTCGTCTATCGTCCGTCCGTCTGTCGTCTGTCCATCTATCATCTATCGTCACCACATATATCGTCCGTCCGTCTATCTTCTATTCCTTTATTTACTGTCTGCTACTCTTTGGTCTATCTGCGACAAAGTTGAACGATAATTTCATTGTTTAATACTTTCACCGTGGAGTTCGGGCTTCATTAGCTCCGTGTAAACGAGCGTTTTTTTGCCCACTTGTTTAATTTTATATAACAATATTATCATAATTTAATTATATAAATTAATTTTATATAATAATATTATCATAATTTTATCGCACAATGGCTTATTTGATCGCGATATCACGATCGCAATCCAGATAATTCAGTTGCGCAATATAAACAGGGTTGTAGAACGCGTTTGTAGCTTGCTTGTATTTGCGGTGCCTAACATTTTAACATTCAGTGTCCAATACATCGGATACCAGATATATCGCGATGTTTTCGACCACAGAAGTCGTGACGCCCGTCATGGCTTTGAACCCATGAACGTAATCATGTCGCTGCAACTTTGATGCTGTAGTTTTTGTCCGAACGTTGGCGTGTCGAAAATATTTATTAAAGGCTTTTTTGGCAGCTCTTTACCCCCTATTTGTCGAATAGGTTTGAACCCTTGGTATGGACTATAATTTAGCTCAGGATCTCAGCTATAAATGAAAGATGAAGAGCAAGGCAGGGTTTTCATTAGATTTAGATTTAGAGTAGGAGGCTGTATGAAAAAAAGCAGGTGGGTGTTTCGCGATATTTTTAACGGCAAAAAACTGAATAGATCGTTGTAGATAAAAAGAAAAAAATCAAGAAGAAAATTATTTTGGTACTTCACTAAATAACTAAATTAAAGCCGGCGGTCGGTGAAGAAGTAGCCAGCGGTAAACCACCGGTAGCCGGGTTCCATTGAAAGCCCTGCAAAATCTGGTTGCCATGGTTTTCGTTTAACTGCTTCCTGTTCTCATATGTCGCTTTCGTAGTTCGCTATGTCTTTCGTTTCACTGCGAACATTCTGTGAGTTTTTTATGCCAGGCTCTTCCTCCAGTTTAACCTCCTGGTCATCTTTTGTTTCAAATCATGAAGCCGTGTACTTGATTACGGTGCAGAGGGAGGCCGAAACGCCCAGTGGCGTATATCCGGTTTGTCGCCTCGCTAACGCAGTGAAGAAAACTATTTCCGCAGTTTTTGGTTCGACTTTGATGAGCCAATATTCTTGTGGCGATCCCCACAGCCGTTTTCGAGTTTTAGATAATTAGGGACATGCACATTGATGCTTATTCGCATGCTTAATCGTAATGATCGAGGTGCAACAATACTTTAAACAGGTATGATTATAGTTCGTCGGCAATTTTCGAGTTCTGTCGAGTTCTTCAGTAGAAGTTCTTTGATCGAGTCAAATATTTTTTAAGAGAACTAAGAATGACTTATCAATCTATTACTTGCAAGCAATCAAAGCAAACGCTAACAGTGAAATGAAGTTGGTGTGCTACGTAGGTAGTGTTGAAATCCAAATCCAAACAGCAAAGTTACTGCATTACCAAATTTCAAAACTTGGAATGTAGATATTTCGAGCGAAGGCCCTTCCTTAAGGAGAAACGTAAAGAACGTGCGCTCGCAGGTCGGAGTTTACAAATTATGTCAAAAACAAAACATGTATGTATACACCAACAGCTATTGTAACGTTGAAGGTTTACTTGATGGTAAGCGACGAGGCAAAAGACAATAGACGCACGGACAATAGACGATAGACGCACGAACAATAAACGATAGACGCAAAGACGACAGACGATAGACGCGAAGGCGATAGACGCGAAGACGATGGACGATAGACGAAAATAGACGAAAAAATGTGTTAAGATGGATGCAGACGGTACTGTATGCAAGTGTGTCTAGTAGGTTTGGTTTCAAATCTTATTGGATTATAGGATAAATGTCATGAAAACGATGAAAATATAGAACACTACTCTCCTGAGTATCTTCTGCAGTTTGGTGGTCCGTTTATACATACAAAGTTTTGAAAGATTACAATGGGTAATTTTCATGATATTTACGACATAATGACTTGCCATAATTCTACTTGACTTGGTTGACATCATCACGTACCTTATTTACATATTACAAAAACTTCAATAACTCAAGAACAAAAATCGATATCACTAAACAATCGACGGCATTCTTTATAATTTAAGGTGATAGGCACTTCAAAAAGAACAAATATGATAGCCGTTGTAACAATATGGCATTCTTCAAAAGAAAAATACTAAGCTTATCGAGAGTATTGGTTCGTACCGGGAAAATGTTTGCCAGTGATTTTCGTACCGACCGAGCGAAGTTTGTACGAATAAAGCAGAAGACAAATTTTTTTTCACATATGGACTGAATAAACTAGGTTACAAAGGAATTTATAAACTGGTTTAGGTATGTTTCAAATTTCGCTGTTTATCTTGTTGTTTCATTCATTTCATGTTTCCACCAGTTTAACATTAATTTATCGTTCTTTTATGCAAAATATCTTTGAGTATTTAATGGTAGTAAAGTATTTAACAGTTTAATGGTTTAATGGTGCTTCAATTTCTTCAAATTTCTTCGAAAGTAGTCATTTGTTTCTCCTTAATTGAACTGAACTGAAAACTTTATTTTACAAAGGTAAAACAAGAGACAGTATAAATTTACTGATAAACTTGTGGCCCTCCTATTTCTTCCCATCCTAATATTAAGTTATTTAAACCTTAAAATGTTTTCTGGTATTCTAAAGATGTTCTAAAAGTTTAAGTTTGAAAAGCGTAGGACTACCTATTTTTTTTAAATTACGTGACGAAATGTTTACATGTTTACAATTACATTTTCAAAATAAAAAAAAATTCCCACCAAAATTTAACCGTTCTGATACAAAAGGCAGATTTCCCGATAAGGAAACATTGTAGGATTGTGACCGCTCAACACACAATCACTTGCGTCACTTTACGTACGCACCGCAAAACAACCTCGATCGCATGCTAGTTTGATGAATTTTACTTATATACTGGTTTTTACAGGGTATGAAAATGAATTATTTACAGGATTTTATCGTACTCTACAGTATTTTATCGGACTATAGAACATACTCGACAACCCGCATCACCGCAGTCATTCTTATTTACACATCCAAACAAACGACCTGCCAGTGCCATGCAGTTAGTGACATACTACGTAAATACCTCCCCATATATCTTTCCACACAGCCATCCATCCACCCATGCCCATCTGTTACTACACATCTCACGGTAACATGCCAGTTGATGCAATAAACATCCTATCAGTATACCATCTATTCCTGCGTACCCTGGCCTTCCCACATATCAATCAAACTTTCTTACCCACCGAATCTCTCACACAACCCATCCGTTTGGTTATTCATTCGTTGAGTGGCATCCTTACCTCTATATGCTGGAAAATGAACGGATGATTACAAATTTTCCTCAACTGCATAATAGTGTTCATTAGCGTCTTTGCTCCGCCGCGACCCTTGAAAATAAACATTTTCTCCTGGTAAATACCTGCACTAAATAATGGTTACGATTTGTTAATGTTTTCTCAGTAAGAATATATCATGCGGTAACGTCAGATATTACAAAAATGCGGCCAAGACCTAAAGTTTGATACTTGATATCTGTTTTTGATCGAAAGGTTTACCCAAAACATCGAAAAAGTTGGCTGTTCTACAAACAACAGCGTGTATGTACAAGGAAAATGAGAGCCAAATAAGTTATTTTATAAAAAACGAGTAAGAAATCATTGTTTCAAATCGTATTCTTTTTTAATTGAGTAAAGACGAAACATCCAGCTTGTAGAGGTTGACCTCATGTGTATTCTTCACATAATTGATGTCCAAAATTGCCAAAAAAAGCTGATATTTAACAACTCGTACCCCTCCAACAGCGGAAAGTCTCTTTGTGCAATCGCCATAAATGTACACTTACTTGAATAGAAAGAACCCTACTTCAGAGGACGCTTAAGTGGAGGTTTTATGCAAGTAGGCTCTGGCCCCTTAAACACGGAATGAGTGCATGCAAATACTCTTACTCCAAGAATCTTACTGGTGTTTGATACCGAATTCATTTGCATTTTCTCCTAAGAATAGCAGTAAACTAGAATATATTAAATTCACAAGGTTCAGCTATATATGGTTTATATAGGTATGATTTACTTCTTTTTACCCAGTGAGTACTTTTCTACGAAGTTCTTTAGC
>JBAHVQ010211038.1:0-12098 GCA_036872915.1 Nanipora kamurai
CATATGCAACAATACACGGTCAAATATTTTATTCATATTCATAATAATCATAAATTACACATTTTTCACACTCATAACGAGCCTTGTCGTATGATTTGTCCGTTAAAATTAACATGAACAAATTCATCGATAAAGTCAACAGTCATGTTATTATAACGTGCAAGCATTGTAATAAGACATCTCGTATTTCCACGCTGTTCTTCCAACACAACCATCTGACCCGATCCAAAAGAAAAGACAAAATTACAAAATTCTTTCACAACATAACTATATTTATGTTGACGTTCATACATCAATTCTTCAATTGGTATAAAAGGTGCTCCCAAACAACTTATAGGTCGTACAAAACTCATCTTCTATATATCCTGTTTTAAACAATAAAAAATTCCGTTGAGATAATGAAAGGTAGAGGGTTCATTAAATATCAAAGAGGTTATGGTAGACAAAGACGTCATTGAATACAAAGAGTTAGAGGTTTTGGTTACGGCATGGCTCTAGGCGGATTATTACCCCTAGCGGCAGACACATTAGGAACAATTTTAAAAAAATAAATCAAACAAAAGGACAAAAAAATTTTCTTTTCTTTTCGACAAACTACAACAAAAATTAATCTACACTACCTGTCTTATCATTACAATTGTCTAAAAAAATCAACAAAATATGTCCTGTGAAATACCAACAGCATCACACGTTCGTCACAGCTGCTTTCTGATTGTTTAAAGGTGTTTGTGTCTTAACGTTATTTTTCAGCGACTTGTAATACCTATAGGTCCTAACCAAAGCATAACCTCTGAGATAAATCGTTCCACCAGCGAGAGACAAACAACACAATATCACAAGAATATAAACAGTAGTAACTACAATTCGATCAACATACTCTTTCCTAGCATGGTATACGTGATCTACAACAACCTTCAATTTATCTTCCCTACTTAGTTTCGACACAATATCATACATTTTATCAAGTACAGTTATCTGCTGATTAGTCAACTTCTTCAGACTCTTATTTAATCTAGACCACAACGTTTGCTCCTTACGACAAACAACGTTTTTTTCTGGCGTACATCCGGATTTCTTCCCAAACAAACATTTATCACATGGTTGACAGATGGAAGAATTAAAATCACTGTTCCAATTAACACCCGGTTTACATTCTCTACATTCGATCTCCGAATCGTTTGTTAATTCACTACCACACGGCGGATATAAACCAAACCCTGTCGGGCAAAAGGGGCAAACTCTACATTTACGAGCAAGTAACGCAGCATGTAGGAAGGAATATTCGAACCACAAGCATTTCCTATTTTTTGACAAACGTGATGGTTGCGGAAAAAATGGTTTGGTCATCATGGGTGGGTCCATCTGAAATAATTTGAAATAAACCGGTTCCACTATACTCTTGTCACTCGGGGTTGATTTCACAGCGTATTGCGTTGACTGCACAGTCTCGTTTGTTCCAGAGGAAGGTACAATGGTGGTAGTTGTTGCTTTGACGACAGGACGACTATTGTACATACAATTCACCACTCGATTTTCCACATACGGTATTTGCAAATAAATAAACAGCAAAACCAGTTTATTATTCAGCATCTGTAACAATATCAAAAAAAATTTTCGTTATATATATATATATATACTTATTCACCATAAAATCATATTTACTTACACAAATAAAACCAGACGAGGAGAAATCAAAAGAATAATATTGTAACACTTACCTTATATAGTAATAAAACCGCAAGTGAAAAAAGCCTTGTATGTTCTTTATTCTCGTTTCGGTGCTAACTCAAGCAGTGTCTCTATTTCTCTACAATTAACACATCTCTTGTGTATATTTTCTACACCTGCTATGATATATCAAAAAACAACAACCTCAACAAAATTCTATCACACCACCTTTAATCTTCTTTCGTCATTTCAATCCTATTACGAACTAAGATAATATCACTTTTACAAATGACGTCAGTAAATTTTGTTCTAACTCGTTTCAACCAAACGACCTCCAACATGCGAGCAATGGAACACCTAACAACATTTTTAATAAATCATGGTTTAACTTGTTACGCTACAACTATAACATTATATATGCTTTCATGCATCAAGGTGTGTATAATTTGCAGCACTAACTATTCGTTGAACTGCCATCGTCCCCTCTTTCAGCATAATCACATTCCATTTGGTACCTCTGCTGATTCATTATTCAGTGTAATTAAATAAAAAAATAAAAATCAATCGAGGAAGTCAACGCAAAAAGTAAGTATTCAAACTATTATTGATAATGTTTTTGTTCGCTGATTTCATTATTCCCTTTGCCCAACCAAAAACAATTTAATTTCGTTTAACCAAACAAAGACACTACTGACATCAATGGATAAGATTAATCGTTTTTCTTATTATCACCTTACACAGCTTTTTTCCCGTAGAAGATCAGGAACCTACGTCAGCGCATAAGATTAACTTCCACATCATCTCTTAACATGATTAAACTTTTTGTAACCCACTTAAAAATTTACCACATGCGAACTAAAACCACGTCATTCATTAAGACATGCGTCTACAGAATTTTTTGTTATAATAATACTGTTTTTTATTTCTTTTTCAACAATATCTACTTACCAAGGTCATAAACTACGTCAAACAAGAGATTATATTGTTGTTAAAATCCTCTCTATCATCAATGGTTTACAACCCCCTACTGCTAATACATTCAATTATAAATAATGCAAGAACAACAACCAAACCAGTGCAACTTTCAAAAACAGAGTCACATGAAACCGTCAAGGCAACCGTTCCAATTTTAAATCCTTCAAGAAAAACAGCGTATTAACAAGTGAGTACAAATAAAAAATTATACCCGTACGTTGAAACAAGAAAATAATACTACCAGTCATTTGTTTTATCCATACCCTATATTAACAGATAACAACACAATATGTATTACTGGACTTGCCCACGCATGGACAAATTATACTGGACGTTGTTTCTATCCTATCAAGACTCTGAAGGTCGACAACACCCAGCCTATATGGTTCACACCTCGAAGAACAATTTAATAATAGGTTCCACCGTACCGATCTATGCTCAGCGTCTAATTAACTTCATGGTCAATTCGTCCTGCAAAGGATTTGACCTGGAAAGTTACCACGCCCTGTGCTTGTTCATGGACAAAGACAAAGAACCGTCTGACCTAGAATGGAGACACCCGGTCACAACAATGCCTAACAATTATCAATACAATTTTTACCACAATTATGTCGTGCACGATTATACATTAACTAAAAATTTAACCCCTCAATACACTGATGAATTATATGCAAACACAACACTTTATCAGATATCGAAATCTATACGCCTTCAATTTGAACGAGATTACCTTGTTGTGGTATTATCATCATTATACAAATCTCAATATTATAATACTATTCAACGAATCTTACCAAAAATTCTTAAAGAAAAAATTAAAAATCAAAAAGTTACCAAAGATGTTTCAAAGATTCAAGCTAAATATGTTATGTTACAAATAAATTTGTTTTAATTCCTGTTTATCTTTTTTTCAATTTTAGTGTCTCTAAATTCACCACATCTTGTTACCCTACATGATCTTTATCTTCTATATTCAGGAGACTTAATTGTACATTCCACAGACAAAACCAATAATCAAGTAGTTTTATCTATCAACAATGAAAGGTTGCGTAAAATATGTTATGTAGAACTATACCTAAACGAGCGAATAATAAATTCATTGGAAGGAAAAGCAGTACAAATAAACCGACTTACAGATGATAAATTTAATTTGGTTATAAAACCGCCACCGGAAATTATTTCAAGACCACGTCGTCAATCTTTACAACCATCAGGTAAAATATGAAAATGGATTTTAGATAAGCCACATTAACTCGATACGTGGTTTATCTAAAGTTCATTCCATACTTACCAATAACTTCTCATCTTCCACAGTGAAACCACGCTCTTTTTTTGCATCCTACCAGGAAACTTACCTCGATAACAAGCAATGTCGTCTTTATCAAGTTTTGATTATCGCGATTCGCATCACTCCTCATACGGATTTGAAGACATACACCCCATCATCGGAACCTTGGACATCGTATACTGTTTGGTTGGAAACCCTGTCAAAGTCGTTCATGAAGATAGACATAATGTAACTATTGAAGTTCACAGTACAAATAATCAACTTATATATTTTACGCGTCCTTATAACAAGCAGCATTCCGATAACCTCCAAGGTTTAGTATTGTGCTATGTAAACATCGAACGATTCGATCAATTAAAGGAAGATGGTCGCTGCAACGCACCTGCCATTAATTAACACATAGCAATGGACGTGTACGGAGAATTTTTAACTAGGCAGAGAATTACCTATCTATTTTGTTTTAATAATGGGTCTTACTCTGTCCAGTTAATAAAATAATATATATCTCAACTCAAATTAGTCATCGTCAAATCAGACAATAAAAACAAAATGTTTCGCATATTTTTTGTCAACTCTGCTAACAAATCAACCTCGGTCGAGAACACACGTTTAAAACAACGGGTAATCAAAATCTGTAATAATTCAGCAAACAATTATTTTGTTCTTGTTTGCTGAGTTATTACATCTTTAATTACTCGACCCTTCTTTTTTTGGACATAGCCTTCTCCATTGCAGCAACTAGTTCAGAGCATATCGAGATGTCTGTCAGAGGTTGTCTTCGAATTAACATCATTTCCTTGTGAATTTGGAAACAATCTCTTGATATATATATCTTCACTATCGCACTGGAACATGGAATTCCGTTTTGGTTTACAACGTAATTTCACGCCGCATTTTTTATGGGGCAGGAAATTCGTTGTCAATTAGCTCAGAAATTAATCAAAAGGACTTCATTCAAAAACTCAGAAGTGGTTGCCATAGGTTAATCAAAGGAAATTCGTTGTCAATTAACTCGGAAATTAATCAAAAGGACTTCGTTCAAAAACTCAGAAGTGGTTGCCATAGGTTAATCAAAAGGACTTCGTTCCAAAAACTCAAAAGTGACTGTCAGAGGTTGTGTTGGAATTAACGTCATTCTTTTCGTGAGTTCAGACACAATCACCTGACATATATCTTCACTATGACGATCGAACATGGTTATCAATCAACCAAAAGTTAATCGAGATGGTTCAGTTCAAAATGCATATCTAAAGATGTCTGTCGCGAGTTGTGTTTCAAATACACGTCATTTTCCTCGTGTATTTTGACACAGCTCATGATAAATGTATCTTCACTATCTCACGTGAACATGAAATTCCGTTTAGGTATACGACGTAATATCACTCCACTAAAATTAACCAAGGACAATAAAAAACACAACTTGCGAAAATATTTCGCTCGGGAAATGTATACAAATGCCCAAATTTTATGTACATTTGACTACATTTTCCGGACGCTTATTTTCAACACAATCCAACGAATTCGAGCAAGAAAAGAAACGAAAGGATTGGAACGAAACACTTATCTATTTAATGTTAACAATTCATTGTAACTATTTGTTTGTAAATCAACATTGTTCAACGCGCGTGATTTTTTACAATAAAACATTAAAAACTAACCAAATTTGTCACATCAACTTTATTTAATATTGTTCAGAATCATCTATTATCAATAAAAAACATAAAGAAACCCTTATTTCACACAAAAAAACACCAATTTACTCACACGTGCAACCGTGTAAAACATTATTGGCATATTGAAGATCCCATTCACCGTTCTTCATTGCTATTTCTGCTTGGGTCTCAAACCCTACAGCATTCTTAATCCGGTGTGCTTGCAAAATCTCGAAACTCATAAATTCGTCAAATTCATACCCTATCTCGTTCTCAAATTCTACTAACAACGTCATCTTGTCACAACTACCGTCAAAGTCTCGTGTCAAGAACAAACACTTGACATTGCACTATAACTCAACACGTCTTGCAGACAAAATTCGATATAAAAGCACATCGTTTCGTCGAACTGTAAACTTCCAAAAACGAGAAGGTGCAACGGTTCGCTGCGGTACATCCTCAATTTCCATACACATTTCTTCCATCCGGGTCACCGTTCCTGTTAATTTGAATGTGAAAGGTAAATCTTTAACATAACGAGACTCGAAATCGCTACTTGATTCACACATTAAACTTGACTGTCACTCAACGAAGCACCAAAACCAACGCGCACAAGTACCTCATTTCCCGTTGACGTCAATGCGACCACGACAATGTGCGTCACATTGACGTCAATCACAAAACTCACGCATGCGCACTACGCTAAAAACTCGCACGACTCCTTTGAAGGTCAAATAAATATTTCGGAAGAGGTTACCCCTAGATTAGCTGCACGCTGATTGGTTAAAAAATCACGCGATCAAAATCCTCGAATCTGATTGGTCAATTACTCAGGTCCAGACCCCAACACATTTTCTTTTCTTCCCTGTTTACAACTACTACTCCAAATGCTTGTAAAATGATGGTTTTAGTCCAAAAGTGATAACAATAGTAAAATTTCATTGATTGGCAACGTTGCTTGGAAAATTTTTCAAAGTTAAGAAAAACGCGTCATCTCGACGAGATAAAGCGATTTGTAGTTTTTATAAGGTTAGAGTTAGCTTGCAAGTGCAAGTCTCTGCAAAACTGATCAATCATTCTAAAATGATGGTTTTGAGTGGTAAGTGATAAAACAAGTAAAATTTCATAGTTCAGTCAGGTAGTTTGGAGAAATTTTTAAAAACTAGTTTTCAGGTGCACGTTGGGCTATAAAGCCATATTATCGTCATATAGGCCACATGTGGAGTTGAAATGCGAAGGACGTAGAAAGTATCCAAATGCTTGTAAAATGATCGTTTTAGACCAAAAGTGATAAAAATAGTAAAATTTCATTCATCGCAAACGTCATTTGGAAAATTTCTCAAAGTTAAGAAAAACGCGTTATCTCGACGAGATAAAGCGATTTGTAGGTTTTCTAAGGTTAGAGTTAGCTTGCAATGCAAATCTGTGCAAAACAAGTCCAGTCGTTCTAAAATGATGGTTTTGGGTGGAAAGTGAGAAAACAAGTAAAATTTCATAGTTCGGTCAAGTAGTTTTGAGAAATTTTGAAAACTAGTTTTCAGGAGCACCTTGCGCTGTAAAGCCATGTTAGCGTCATATAGGCTGCATGTGGAGTTGAGATGCGAAGGATCTAGAAAGTGTCGAAATGCTTGAGAAAATGATGGTTTTGGACCAAAAGTGATAAAAATAGTAAAATTTGATTGATGGGCAACGTTGTTGGGAAAATTTCTCAAAGTTAAGAAAAACGCGATATATCGGCGAGATAAAGCGATTTGTAGGTTTTAATAATAATAATAATAATATTTTTAATGATTTAAAACTTGCAGCCGAAAAGGCTGAATTTTGTCTATATTTACAATTATTGATATAAGTATAAAATTATTATCTTTACAGTTTAAAAAATACAAAGAAATATATACAATAGCATATAATGCCACATTACATATTTAAGGCGTTATAAATGAAAAAAACTATTTTTGAAACAGTCTATTTTGAATTCTACGTTAAAATTATTTTTATTTCGAAGCTCAATATCACACGTGTTTTGAGGCGCAAGAAGGTCACGCAATTTATGATTATCGTCCATGGCCATATCAGAAAAAAGTTTTTTAGTTATTTTGTCTCTTCCGTTAGGAAGATTTCCGAGTCCAGTAAGTGAGAGCGCGTCTTTATATGATGTCCAGGGTAGAATAATTCGCATTGCTCTCCTCTGAACCATTTCCAAATCATCAGATAGATAGTTTGTCAATCCATTATGGAAGGTGGGACAGGCGTATTTTGTCAGGATACAGTTAGCTTGCAAGTGCAGATCTGTGCAAAACTGATCCAATCGTTCTAAAATGATGGTCTTGGGTGGAAAGTGATAAAACAAATAAAATTTCATAGTTCGGTCGGGTAGTTTGGAGAAAATGTTAAAAACTGATTTTCAGGTGCACGTTGGGCTATAAAGCCATATAAGCGTCATATAGGCTACATGTGGAGTTGAAATGCGAAGGATGTAGAAAGTGTCCAAATGCTTGTAAAATGATGGTTTTAGGTCAAAAGTGATAAAAATAGTAATATTTCATTGATTGGCAACGGCATCTGGAAAATTTCTCAAAGTTAAGAAAAACGCGTTATCTCGGCGAGATAAAGCGATTTGTAGGTTTTGTAAGGTTAGAGTTAGCTCTCAAGTGCTAATCTGTGCAAAACTGATCCCATCGCTCTAAAATGATGGTTTTGGGTGGAAAGTGATAAAACAAGTAAAATTCGATAGTTCGGTCGGGTAGTTTGGAGAAATTTTTATATACTACTTTTAAGGTGCATCTTTCGCTATAAAGCCATATTAGCGCCATATAGGTTGCATGTGGAGTTTAAATGCGAAGGATGTAGAAAGTGTCCAAATGCTTGTAAAATGATGGCTTTAGGTCAAAAGGGATAAAGATAGTAAAATTTGATTGATTGGCAACGTTGTTTGGAAAATTTCTCAAAGTTAAAAAAACGCGTTATCTCGGCGAGATAAAGCGATTTGTAGGTTTTGTAAGGTTAGAGTTAGCTCTCAAGTGCAAATCTGTGCAAAACTGATCCAATCGTTGTAAAATGATGGTTTTGGATGGAAAGCGATAACACAAGTAAAATTTCATAGTTCGGTCGGGTAGTTTAGAGAAATTTTTAAAAATTTATTTTCAGTTGCACCCTGCATTATAAAGCCATATCAGCGTCATACAGGCTACATGGGGGGGTTGAAATACGAAGTATGTAAAAAGTGTCCAAATGCTTGTAAAATGATGGTTTTAGACCAAAAGTGATAAAATAGTAAAATTTGATTGATTGGCAGCGTTGCTTGGAAAATTTCTCAAAGTTAATAAAAACGCGTTATCTCGGCGAGATAAAGCGATTTGTAGGTTTTGTAAGGTTAGAGTTAGCTCTCAAGTGCAAATCTGTGCAAAACTGATCCAATCGTTGTAAAATGATGGTTTTGGATGGAAAGCGATAACACAAGTAAAATTTCATAGTTCGGTCGGGTAGTTTAGAGAAATTTTTAAAAATTTATTTTCAGTTGCACCTTGAATTATAAAGCCATATTAACGTCATATAGGCTACATGGGGGGTTGAAATGCAAAGGATGTAGAAAGTGTCCAAATGCTTGTAAAATGATGGTTTTAGGTCAAAAGTTATAAAAATAGTAAAATTTCATTGATTGGCAGCGTTGTTTGAAAAATTTCTCAAACGTAAGAAAAACGTGTTATCTCAACGAGATAAAGTGATTTGTAGGTTTTGTAAGGTTAAAGTTAGCTCTCAAGTGGAAATCTGTGCAAAACTGATCCAATCGTTCTAAAATGATGGTTTTGGGTGGAAAGTGATAAAACAAGTAAAATTTCATAGTTCGGTCGGGGAGTTTGGAGAAATTTTTAAAAACTAGTTTTCAGGTCCACCTTGGGCTATAAAGTCATATTAACGTCATATACGCTACTAGTATAGTTGAACTGCGAAGTATGTAGAAAGTGTCCCAATGGTTGTAAAATGATGGTTTGGGTCAAATGTGATAAACATAGTGAAATTTCATTGATTGGCAACGTTGTTTGGAAAATTTCGCGAAGTTAAGAAAAACGCGTTATCTCGGCGAGAAAAAGTGTTTTGTAAGTTTTGTAAGGTTAGAGTTAGCTTGCAAAGTTCAAATCTGTGCAAAACTGATCCAATCGTTCTATAATGATGGTTTTACGTGGAAAGTGATAAAACAAGGAAAATTTCATAGTTCGGTCGGGTAGTTTGGAGAAATTTTTAAAAACTAGTTTTCTGGTGCACCTTTCCGCTATAAAGCCATATTAGCGTCACAAAGGTTACATGTGGAGTTGAAATTCGAAGGATATAGAAAGTTTCCAAAAGTTTGTAAAATGATGGTTTTAGACCAAAAGTGATAAAAATAGTAAAATTTGATTGATTGGCAACGTTGTTTCGAAAATTTCTCAAAGTTAAGAAAAACGCGTCATCTCGGCGAGATAAAGCGATTTGTAGGTTTTGTAAGGTTAGAGTTAGCTTGCAAGTGCAAATCTGCGCAAAACTGATCCAATCGTTCTAAAATGATGCTTTTGGGTGGAAAGTGATAAAACAAATTAAATTTCATAGTTCGGTCGGGTAGTTTGGATAAATTTTTAAAGACTAGCTCTCTGGTGCCCGTTGCATTATAAAGCGATATTATCGTCGTATAGGCTACTTGAAAAGTTTAAATTCGAATGATGTAGAAACAGCCCAAATGCTTGTAAAATGATGGTTTTAGGCCAAAAGTGATAAAAATAGTAAAATTTCATTGACTAGCAACGTTGTTTGGAAAATTTCTCAAAGTTAAGAAAAACGAGTTATCTCGGCGAGATAAAGCGATTTGTAGATTTTGTAAGGTTAGAGTTAGCTTGCAAATGAAAATCTGTGCAAAACTGATCCAATCGTTCTAAAATGATGGTTTTGACTGGAAAGTAATAAAACAAGTAAAATTTCATAGTTCGGTCGAGTAGTTTGGAGAAATTTTTAAGGACTCGTTTTCTGGTGCACCTTGCGTTATAAAGCCATATTATCGTCATATAGGCTACATGACGAGTAGAATAATGCGATGAATGTAGAAAGTGTCTAAATGCTTGTAAAATGATAGTTTCAGTTCAAAATTGATAGAAATAGTAAAATTTGATTGATTGGCAACGTTGTTAGGAAAATTTCTCAAACTTAAGAAAAACGCGGTATCTCGGCGAGATGAAGCGATTTTGTAGGTTTTGTAAGGTTAGAGTTAGCTTGCAAAGTGCAAATCTATGCAAAACTGATCCTATCGTTCTAAAATGATGGTTTTGGGTGGAAAGTGATAAAACAAGTAAAATTTCATAGTTCGCGTGGGTAGTTTTGAGAAATTTTTAATAACTAGTTTTCAGGTGCACTTTGGCCTATAAAGCCATATTAGCGTGATATGAGCTACATGTGGAGTTGAAATGCGAAGGATGTAGAAAGTGTCCCAATGCTTGTAAAAATGATGGTTTTAGGTCAAAAGTGATAAAAATAGTAATATTTCATTGATTGGCAACGTTGTTTGGAAAATTTCTCAAAGTTAAGAAAAACGCGTTATCTCGGCGAGATAAATCGATTTGTAGGTTTTGTAAGGTTAGAGTTAGCTTGCAAAGTTCAAATCTATGCAAAACTGGTCTAATCGTTCTAAAATGATGGTTTTGGGTGGAAAGTGATAAAACAAGTAAAATTTGATAGTTCGGTCGGCTAGTTGGGAGAAATTTTTAAAAACTAGTTTTCTAAATAGTGGCAATTGAGGAAGCAGGCGGAAAGCGTTATCTTGTTAGAAATATCACAGCCCAGCATATGATTTTGAAGAAGCCCATAATAATTGAGACATGAGTTATTGAAGGAAAAATATTTTTAATTAGCTGACGTTTCGTTGCTACTCCTGCAACATCTTCAGAGTTAAGTGATAAAATTTACAAAGTATTCTCGACTATACGATATTCCACCGGAAAGCCTATCTCCTTCACCACTTTATCTGCTGTCTTAACACACCACAAACAAACTGGCCACCCTGTTTCTTTAACTGATTTTTCTATTCTAAGCTCATGTTCTTCTAACTTTGAACTCCTTCTCAGAGAGAGTCTTCTTATTAATAAATTAAAACCTTCGCTCAACGCCAAGATCAGTTCTCTTCCTCTAACCTTGTTCTAACTGTTAATTATTTCCTTGTTAATTGTTTTCTGACACATACACACCTGGATTCACTCACACATACACTTTATCTCACATTTAATTACTCACCAGTCTCGCCATTCTTTTAGTTAATTACTTCCTGTCATTGTAAATAGAATATCATATAGTCGAGAATGATTTGTAAATTTTATCACTTACTCAGAAGATGTTGCAGGACTAGCAACGAAACGTCAGCTAATTAATAATATTTTCCTTCAATAACTCACGTCTCAATTATTATGGGCTTCTTCAAATTCATATGCTGGGCTGTGATATTCCTAACAAGATTACGCTTCCCGCCTGGTTCTTCAATTGCCACTATTTTGAAAAAC
>JBAHVQ010211055.1:0-12096 GCA_036872915.1 Nanipora kamurai
ACACAGTCACTCGGCTTTGCCTCGTGACTGTATACCCCGATACAGAACGGCCACTCATTTTGTAAATAGTACATAAGCATAAACACAACGACGTACGCAAGCACTGTAAACACTTCGTGGTCAGTTTAACTCTTTGTTTGTTTGTTCGTAGTACAATAGGGGTTAACCTACCACAAAGTGCTTACTGCACTTGCGTACGTCGTTATCTTTTGTCGCTAGTGAAAACTGAGCCTAAAAGGCTGTTTATATGGGCCGGACTAGTCTGGCTAACCGCGATGAGTTGAGTCACGAATATTTTTCTTCGACGGTAGAAGGTGAATTTAATCAAGTTTATCCTTTCCTCACTTTCTAACTAAACGAATTTTAATTTTCAAAGTTACTATGGTTGCCATTTATGGCCACAATAAGGTCTTATTATCATAATAAGGTCATAAACATCTCATCAGGCTTAATTTTCACTAGTGGCTAAACATAAACACAAAGACGTATACAAGAGCAGTGAGCACTTAATGGTAAGTTAATCCTTTTATACTTTGGAAAACAAAACGTCTACCTACTAGGAAGTTCTTGCGGCGCTAGCTCACGTCGTTATGCTTATGTTTTTGGTTTGGTTCACACGTGAGCATAAACACAAGCACAAGGACAAAACAAGAGGCAAAACAAAAGAATGAAGTCAACCCTGCAACATGAGGATAAGCGTAAGATCATAGTCCAAGTATAAGCCAAGTGCCGAAGACTGGACAAAACAAAGAAAAGAGGAGAAGTTACGCTTCGTTTTCGTGCTGATCTTGTCCTTATGCTTATGTCGCATATATGAACCAGGTTTATGTCGCTAACGAAAACCAAGCTTAAAGGATTAGTAGCAAGTCGACTCCCACGTGTAAACGCAGTTATGTCTTTTTTTTCTAACATTATGCATTAACTTATACCGCCAGCGACATCCAGGCCGAGCTCCGTCCACGTTGTCTGCACCGTCACGGCGTAGAAGTTCAGATTGAGAGTGGTGTCTGAGATACTTTGGTAAGTATTTGAGAATTATTTTTTGTAGTAATATTGAGCATGAAAGAATTATTGTCCGGGAACACTTTGTCATTGTAGTCTGTACATTTCTCGCATTGTATTAACGATCGGTTGTATGTTACTTGGAGGTGCTGTAAGGTTTGTGAATTTGCTGAAATATTTTAATTCGTGTCAGTATAGAAATCATTAATAACATCAGTTAAAACTTCATGTATTAGCCGGTACCACAAAATATGCAGAAAGTTTATTGTAGTACCAAGAGTCAAAATAGATTGTTCGACCAAAGCGAAGCAATAGCTTTTCAATTTTTCATAAAGAGAAAGAATAGAAGAGGAATTGACTTCCTGTCGTAGCTTTCAAATGTTATGCTGTTTACTGTGAGCTTTTTCATCGTTACCACTACATCTTAGACGCTGAAATGCTAGCAGCTCTCAGCTCAACCTTTTAACTTTTAGCGAACGTATATTTCAAATCTACAGTTCCAAATGGATGTCGTAGTGTCGTCATCTCGCTAACACTGCACCCTGATCCAGTACTCCAATACTCAGGCATTCGGATAAACCAAAAAGTGAAGATACCAGAATATTTTCTTGATCAACGGACATTACTACGTCAACTTGAAAAGCTCCACCCTAGTGGAATTTGGATTCGTCCCTTTCGGTTAACAGACCACTTGTCCGCTATTTGTACTGCAGAGCCTAATGGAAACCGAGTTTTCAAAAGTAATCAACAGACCCTGGTGGATCATATATTCCTCTACATAGTCGATTGTCATAGATTGTCTGGAAACAGGCAATTTTTGATTGTCTAGCGGCAAATTTCTTTAGCTGTTAAAAATGAGTTACCATATATGTTGAAGGTGCGCTGAAGATAAACAATTTTTTTTGTTTTGTGCTTAATACAGCACAAGGCGGTTGAGCAATTGAACCTAAAAGCTGATGTGGGCTAATTAGTTATTAAATATTTCAAAAGCACAATATGTTCAGTAGATGTGACAGAAGCAAAAAAAATGGGCTATTTTGACGTCGCATGCTAAGGTCTATATTGCGTTTTTTAGAAATTTTGGCAACTATCAACGCTATGCTAGAATCAAGCTAGTTTCAAAAATCATGGTTAACAGATATTGCGAAGTGAACTTGAAAAATTCAGTAAATTTACAAGATACGAATTCAAATCCCGCCTAGGTAAACCTAATATTTTAGGTTGATCGACTACGTGGTGTCGTCAAATGAAATTTTCTTAGTATTTCTTTGAGGATGGCTCCAACATAAATCAATTTATCTTTCCTCTTTCAGATAACTAATAGGTTAATATTACCGTCAATACGAACCAGAATGCAAGGGTAACCTTTGCTCATCATATAAACCCTAGTTGCTCAAACGTTGGAGCATCTCACTGCCGATCAGAAGGTTACGTGTTCAATTTCTGTCACGGGTTCATAATAAGTTTTTCTTAGCTAAATATCTTATGAGCATGCGTACTAAAACACTTATTTTATTTACAAATCTACTTTATTTACCATGCATAATGATTTCATTGGCATTGATAAATATTTCGTTCATTTTTAAATATTAAAACTGATATTCTACATGACCAGAAGCAAATGGAGTAATGACGTTGGTGTCTACGCTCTAATAATCAAACTTTAAAATTTATTATGGCGGAACAATGGGAGTTAAGATATAAATATTAGGAATCTTTACGTATGGAAGACTTTGAAAATGTTTAATCGCAGTCCACAAGACTATATTGCCTAAAAATGACTCAACCAATGCTCACCTTGGATAACAAGGCTAAAAATTTACCAGTATTCTGCTAGAATGGCAATTTTTTTGCGAATGGCCAGTTTTTATCATTACCTCTGTCAATAGTTCAGTTCATAGCATGAAGCAATAAGAAAATATTAGATGTTTATCTGTCAAATAAGTTTCGAGGTATCAGTTCCAAAAAGATACCTTTAATGAATTCATTTATGAAATCTAAAATAGGGATTTAAATTGCCTGAGTATTCTTTGTAGTTTCTCGAGTTTTCAATTCTTAGCCTAATCTTTGCGCTTTTTGTGGTTCATTTTTGGCCATATTTTCCGTCCAAGAAATATATTTTGTTAGTTTTAGTTGTATTGTTGACATTGCAAGAAAATACAATTACCGGTAAAAGATGTTTTAGGTCCTTTTGAATCTCGTAGTCAAGCAATTCAGACCGTTACTTTCTGTAATGAAGAAAACATCTTAACCCTTTCCGGCATAGTGTTGTTTTACAACAACAAGTTATAACAATAGAACAGTTGGAAGAACAAAACCAAAATGAATAAAAGAACACAGAACAAAGAAAAAACATCATGCATGGAGGAAAAGGTGAAAACCTCTTAAAAGTTGTTTGGCGAAAGAAGTACACATATCACATTTAACGCATTCCAAACTCGTCCATATGTGCATTCATAAATTCACACATTCATACAATCATACTTAAATTTGCCTTCATTCATAACTATAAATACATTCCATTCATTCATTTGCTGGTAATAATTGATATATGGTACTTTGTAATAAATGTTTTATCTCACTTTATTTTTTATCGTTAAAAATAAAAACAAAAACATCATTATCGGCTACTATTGTATGAGTGAGCTTGTTTTTTGATGCGTACGCAATGATAAAAGACGCTGATTGGTTGTTGAATGTTCCGATATTTAACGATATTGAACGCTCGAGACGATATTGACTTGACACGAGAGCTTGATGTCTTCACTGAAATTGTCTCAACAATAATATGTTCTAGAGCATCAGTCCTGTTTTCCATTAACGTTTTCACCGAAGTACATCACAAATGAATGGTAAAGTATTGGCCTTCGGTTTGCTTCCACAGACTTTGTTACTTCGTCGCTTAGTCTGTACGAAAATCGAAGGCAAATAGTTTTCGGTATTGAGTTTCATGTTTCGTGTAACACTGCCGTCATTTTGTAATGAGTACTGTAGTTTCGTAATTTTATGTAGTTTGTGTAGCTAATGCAGACATTTTATTATTTTTTGAAGCATACACAAAATGAATCAACTGAATAAAAGCTTAGCAGGTAAAAAAATGATAAAGATCTAACGAGAGGCGATTTAGCGCAATATATGTAAAACGTGGGTAAGATTGTCTGATGAAACTGACGACGAAGTAGAATTTTAATACATGTTTATTTGTTTCGACTGTCGTTCTAGATGTCGTTCAGGTGTTTGAGAGAATCATTTGAGCGAATCTGTATCATGGGAGAAATTGAGAGAGACCAGTTGGGTTAATCTTATTTAATGAAATTTCGACGACTTCATTTTTCAACTTTTTCCCATTTTCTTCAACGTCATTATACTTGAGGCAACTTTAATTTGTCAGGGTTTAATCTGATATTGTTTACGATTATCCTTAGCGTGGTTATCCAATTAGATTAAGAACTAATTAGAATAAATATAATGCTTCCATCACTGGTCAGTGATTTGTTGAAACACGGTTTAGCACTATTCAAAATCAACTTTACTTTACATTAGTTATTTTTTATCGTTTATATGAAGTTTTCAATTGGGCATCTGCGAGAGCTCTGAAAGACCTCACAAATAGAATAACTAAGGAAAAATTGCAAGCCAGTTACGACATTCAGGAAGAAATCGGCAGGTAAGTAAATTTGTGCAGTTAAAATCTACGTGAATGCATGACCCCCAAAAAATCAGATCATGTCTTACAAAACCAGGATCAAGTGAGTGAACAGCGTTCTCTACCCGTTATCTAAAGGACTAAAATTAAATCTTATCCAGTTACTAGCGCTATGAAGTGGATAGCTCACTAATGAAGGGATTACATTTAAGTTGATTTGTTCAAAGCATAGATAGGATTGTTCACTCGCCTAGACATATTTCCCACAGGGCGAGAAGAACCGAGAAATCTCTGAGGTCAGACCCTCCCCGTAAGGTGTGCATGAAACTTAGTTTATTTCAAAGGGCACTTGTTATCGACTTTCTATCAAGTTTCAGACTGTTTATTTGATGACTTTTTAAAATTTTACATGTGCATTATTTTGTCCATTTTCAATATTTGTCACTTAGTCTCAATAACATATAATAGTTGACTTTATCTCGAACTCGAATAGGGCCCTCATTGATAAGAGCATTCTTTTAATTTTCCCTGAAAAGGCTATCCTGAATAAAATTACTCTTATTATAATCATAATTATCATTATTAGTAGCAGTAGTAACGGTAGTGGTGGTAGCGGTGATTGTGGTGGTAGTCTTAGTCGTAGTCGTAGTCGGCCTATCTGATAATGTCCCATTTTTCAAGAAATTTCGGAATTTCCCTGCGTCACTGATCAGCCTCCTGTTGTTACTTAATGAGTCCCACAATGTTATAGCCTTATAAGATGAAGAGTTTTTAACCAAGTCAGTCTTAGGCTTTGGGAGCGTTAGAGTCATTTTTCGTCGTAGGTTGTATTGTGACGAGTTCCTTATGAATAGTGATGATAAAAGTGTCGGTAATTGACCATAATACGCTTTGTGAGCTAACATCAGCAGCTTGTCTTTGTACATGGTTTCCAGTGATCTCCACCTTATCTTGGCCATGACTTCTTTGCTAGGCGTAGACCAGTCTAAATTAAAAATTATTGGAAGAACAATTTTGAGAAAATTTGGTTTTGCCATACGAACCCCAAATTAAGATTCCATATGTTACAGATGCTAGCACAACCTTAAAATAAAAGTCTGTTCTTGCCTGCCTGGGAAGAAAGCATAGGGATTTCAGGAAATTCAATGTTTGAGAATAAGATTTAATCAGTTCATTCAAATGCTTGTCCCACCTTAGTTGGTTGTCCATTTCAACACCTAGATTTATAGCAGAGCTAACTTCGTTGATGAGATGGTCTCCTAGCAGTATGGTTTGCTTGGATCCAATAAACTTCTTCCGACTGAGCAACATGAACTCAGTCTTCCAGGGATGTGGTGTAAGGCGATTTCTTGTGCACCAGACATACAATTTGGCAAGGACTCTGTTAAGGGTAAATACCATCATGTCGTAGGTAGGGCCTATAACATAAAGAGTGGTATCATCCGCGTACATGTGTATTTCTGCGTCACCATCGTTGCCCACAGTTGAGTCTGGCAGGTCGTTGCAGAAGAGTGAAAACAGAGTTGGACCAATTACCGAGCTTTGCGGAACACCGAATTTCACCGTCAGCCTTTCCGATGAACGCAGATTAACAGTCGTTACGTGTGTTCGATTGGATAAATAGTTTTCGATCCAGCACCAAAGGTCCCCAGCTATACCAAATCCTTGACGTTTTTGTAAAAGGATGGTATGAAAGATCGCGTCAAACGCCTTACGAAAATATACAAAAACAACACTCACTACGTAGTTCTCATCAAGCGCTATCCTCCAGTTCTCTGTCATTTTTACAAGTAGCAGTTAGGTGGAGTGCCTCTTTTTGTAAGCCCACTAAGGAGGATTACTTAAATTGTGATCGGTGACATTCGTGGTCACTGTGGATGCAACCATGCTTTCCATCATCTTTCCAGGGACGCTTAACAGCGAAATTGGTCTATAATTGTGTTTCTCGGTCTCATCGTCACCTTTATGTAAGGCAGAGATATTTGCTGTCTTCCACTGGGAGGGTACAATGCTATTCTCGACACTTGCCTTTCATATTGAGATCAGAGATGGAATAACAGCTTCGCCAGCGTACTTTAAAAGCTTCGGTGCCGCACCGTCCAGACCTGACGCCTTATTGGCTCTTAATTTAGTTAAAGATGTTGCAATACTCGGAGCTGTTACGTCGATAGTTGTTACACATGGTGTTATCCTGGTTACATGACTGAACAAATAATTTCCAACATCGGCAGTGCCGGTGGCAGATATGTCACCAGTTTTTCCCCAATAGTAGAGAAATGCTCGTTTAGAGTGTTCGCTTTATCTTCATCCGAGGTTGAGATTTTTCCTTCCGAGTTCCGAATACCGAGTATGGACTTGGCTAATGCTTGACCACCGGCAGCATTTTTAACGAGCCTCCAGTACGACCTGCAATCTTTCACCTCATTGAATAATCCCATGTGGCAGCTTGCTTGATGAAAAATCTCTCGAAGGTGTTCCAAAAACCCGTTTTTCTCTTTGCCGTAGAGTGTTACTGCCACTGAGCTCAATATGACTTTTTGTAGTTTTTTAAAAGATTTTTACTGTCCTTCGTTTGGCTTCAAAAACGACGTAAAATTTTTATAGAGTTATAAAAACATGGTTCCTAACCAATAACCACACGGCTTTTCAAAATGTTATTTTATAAATCTAGATTGTTTAAGTGGATGACTCTGCAATTTTTGTGTGTTTCTCGGTTAAGGAGCTTAGTCTTTCAAAGATATCAAGGTAACTGGTCGACCGTAGCCTTTAATTATCTCTCAAAAATTATTTAGAGGTGCTTATGGAATCGTAAGGAAATGTGAAAGAAAAGCTGATAAAGCGGTATTTGCAATCAAGATAGTCCTCTTCAAAGATCCAAAACTCCTGAATGATATTGACCGAGAGATTGCCATGATGAGGAAGCTTAGTCACGAGAACCTTGTTACACTACACGAAGCCTATGAAAGTGTTGGCAGTATTGCTATGATTTTGGATTAGTAAGTACGCTTTAATCAACATTCACGTAATTGTGCTGTGACGTGTCGTCTTATGCGGAAGGACATTTTTAACAAAGCAGGTTCCCAACAGGGCGAACACTGTGGGATGAAAGTATCTGATATTCCCTAATATTTTTCGAATTGGTCCAAAAAAATCAATCCCCTCAAATATCTACCTTTTCCATTTTATCAAGGGTAATATCAATATTACTTATAAGACTTTAAATTGTTTCAGAACTAGTTTAGACGACCAGAGCCCTAGACCTGATGACTTTTGAGACCTCTCACTATTGAGCTACCAGGACTCAGATGGTGAGCTTAGTTGGAGGTTCGTCTTATGTGCAACCTAAGCTGAAGCCACGATATGGTAGTATCGATATGACACACAAATATGGTTTGTGTGGGAGCTTGGAGTACATTAGACGACCAGCGAACGTACGTTCGTCAAGTTCATGGTCTCAGAAAAACGATTTCTTAGTCCTAGACGGGAATCAAACCCGCAATTTTCCTATGACCGGTGAGACGCTCTAACCATTGAGTACCAAGACTTGGATGGTAACCTAAGTTGCAGCATAGTCTTAAGGCTCAAAATCGGTTTTCTGAGGTAATGAACTTCACGAACGCTTGCTGTTCGTCTGATATACTCCAAGCTCCCAAATGAATAACATTTGCTTCAGCTTTCAATGTTCAGATACAGTTTGCTACGTCCTGATACACCACTTAATCCAATTATATTTAGTGCAAATAAATAAAATTAATTTGGATTCTGGAGTATTTGACATGATTAGGCGTATTACAAGTAATACTTTCTTTTTGAATTGTTGAGTTGCAGTTTGATACTATTAAAGTCTTAGGAAATTTTTGCTGATCAAACTGTGGAACGCCATGGACTCAGAAAAACTCTGAGTTCCAGACGGGACTCGAACCCGCAACCTACTGAATGCCAGCCAGACGCTCTAACCATTGAGCCACTAGAACTGAGACGGCAGAGCATGGTTACTTTCGGTATTTAAACCTGGGTCGAGCCAGTCGGCAATGACTTGCTGAACTGCAAGCCGTTAGATGTCGGCAAATCTTCAGTTAGATATCTATTTGAATTTTTGAGTTGCAGTTTGATACTATTAAAGTCTTGAGACTTTATTATTTATTATATATTTTCTTTTTTATGCTTTTGATTTTCTTCCGAAACCCCCTTTTTGTGGATTATCGCCATTTGGTCTTACACAAAGCTTTGACTCATTCACTTGTTGGAAAAAATGCAATGTATACAGAATGTCAGTGTTCTCTAAACGTCGAATGGCATAAACGCAAAGGAAGCCGTTTCAACTTGCATGTTCCCATCGTTTGGGCAGTCCACAGCAAACAAGAGCGATGACTTCAATGTGTGTTGATAGCATAAACTATTTGAATTTGAAATGAATTCATAAACTTATGAATTGTTTTTTGTCAAAAACAACGAAAAAAGCGCTCCAAACCCTCTTGGGAACATTTAAAGGTAGGAGTGAAAAACAACTCAAAAAGTTGGTGCTTGGTCGGTCACTGAAATTCAAGACCGAGCACATAACTGCATTTTTGGAATTCACTTTTAAATATTTGCAAATTCGCTTAATCTGCTTTCACAAAAAATTTCATAGCATATTTCCTAAATTTCTTTTGTCAAAATAAGGGTCCTATAATCTTTCTTGGTTGTGGTCAGTTAAGTGTATGATAATCGAAAAACTCCCGGAAGTTTACCAAAAACACTGCCACTTTGGGACACAACCGAGCTTGTTAAGAGAATGGGTTTATGCCTACTTAGACGTGAACTAATTTACATAGACCCATTCTCCTCACAACCTCGGTTGTGTATCAGAATAGCGGTGCTTTCTCCCGACTTTGATTAACAAAATGAACAAAATATTTCTTCGGGAAATGTGTGAAGTTTTTGGAGTAAAAGTTATAGGAGCTGTGGCAGATTTTTTGTCATTGCCATTGCAACTGCTACCTTGTTTTTATACAAACTAGTTTTTAAAGGCTTTCGTATTGTTTTTTAGTTTGCTTCCCTTAACTACTTTACAGTAAACAATTGGAATGGATCACAAGCAAAATTTACATTTTTTTTTCTTTCAAAGCAGTAAAACTGATGCCATTTCATAGGTGACATTATTGTATATGTGCCGTCACGCTGTAGGAATGGAACTTTAGACGTTCTATTTTGTTTTAAAATTGTTTTACGATCACTTGCTGAAGTCCGTATCCTTTTTGTAAAATCAGATTTATTTGCTCATTTTACGACGTGGATAGACAATAGTATTCTATAAACAGTATCTGTACTTGAAGGTAAATTCCTAACTTCATTAGCTAGCTCAAAATGAAGAGTACTAACTAAATGATTAAGTGAAAAGTTAAGAATTAAATAAAACTGTAGAATATTAACTCCATTCCGTCCGTCCTTCAAACATCCGTCCTTTGTTGTAGCGATGCAAAGTTGAGCAACATTTTAAAGCAGTTTTATCTATTACTTTGGACTTTAGTACATTAAAGCAGCGTTAAAAAGAAATCAATGATCTATGACATTACCACTTCGTTATATTTCCACTATGCTTCATCTTCTTCCAATTTTGCCGTTCTAATGTTTCCGCAATGTAACTACTTTTGACTTTTCCATCTTCGTATTAAAATACAGAATACCTTTCGGTATAGAAAGTTGTTAATTTAGTTTAAATTCTTTCAAATTATTTTAATTTAGGATAACTTAGCATAATTTAGCATCAAGTTAGGATAGTTTATCACAGTTTATCTAATTTAGCATGATTTGTGTAATTTAGTTTAATTTTATTTAATTTATTTTATTTTTCTCTTAATTTTATTTACTAATTTAGCAGTTAGCTCATTGTATTTAGTTTAATTTCATTTTGTCCTTACTAAATAAATAATAAATGGTTAATTAATGATGTTCTAACTAAGTATGGCTTGGCACGTATACGTTAGATAAATTTGAAAAAATGGTCAACAAAAATTTGTCGAAATGACGTTTTCCGTATTTTACGTTATCATTTGCATCATTTACTAACATACAAAACTGCATAACATAATAGTTATGGAAAAACCTTCCAGGACAATGATCCATTACTTTAAGAGTCCCATTAAATAAAATTAAGAAATATTTATGGTTAGGGGCACTTTAAGAATTAGGTGAGTGAATGGATCGGAGATGTAGCTGTAACTGGAACGATGGATTCCTCCATGATGGATGAATAATTAGATTACTGGATGAAGTCGCAAATCAACATAAAGCAAATGGAACATAAAAAAGTTAAGAAGCTACACCGCTTGTTTTTGTAGTGTTGCTGGCGGAGAACTGTTTGAAAAGATTATCGCTAAAGAATATCTTACTGAAAAAGAAGCTGTCGGCTATTTGCGTCAGTTACTGGAAGGTCTAACATATATGCACAGTAAAAACATCGTTCATCTAGATATTAAGGTAGGTTCAGAAACGACTGAAAGCAATTTATCATAACATAGACTACTCATTGGCTGCATAATTTGTAATAGTTTAGCCAAACTTTTAAATGTAGTTTTACTCTGCTTGATTTGCTTGACATGAGTTTATATTCAGTCAACATTTTTTTATTGTTCTAAACCTGTCGTTTTGTTCTGGTTTCGAAATGAAACAAGATGTTTAAAATCCTTTTGTTTAACAACATTGCACCTTTCTAACATGGCGTTCATTCCAAATTGCCTCAGGAGCCTTTGCCATCATACCAAAAGCAGCAGGAATACCGTCTCGTTCGTATCTGTTTGCTCACATTCAGTTTAATCACACGCTGACACGCCTGCAAGCGTCTTCCCAATTATCAGATATTTTAAAAAACTGTAATTGAACCATTTGTCGCCGTTCAGATCCCATGGAGTATAAAAAACTTCTGTTGGTATGAGTTACAGGCTGCACAGCTTGTAAATTAACTACCTATATTAAAATATGCTGCTGTATAGTTGGTATGTTTGGAAGGCGAGGATACCATGCTTAGATTTCTTATCACATGACAAACTTCGTATTTCCAGCTTAACTTTCATTCTATCAGTAGAAAACACTCTGACTGACAGTGCTAAACCTTGAAGCATATTGGAATGGAGTAGGTTCGCCGTAACGCGTATAAATTGCCACACATTTCTCGGGTGCAGTTCAATCTAACCGCGTACCGCTTTAATCTAAGCTTTCAGTTTGAACTACGCCGAAAATTCTCCATTGATATTTTTATTCCCTTATTTTAGCTCTATATCGCACAATGCTCTTGACTTATTTAAATTTGAAACGATAAATTCACATTTAACCTACACTGCTGAAACGACAACAAAGCTTGACTCGAGCGGGATTTGAACTCGCACCTTCGATAATCCGGTCCGCCGCTCTACCTGTTGAGCTATCGAGTCTACAGGGATTGGAGGCGAGTTATTATCCAACTTAAGTGT
>JBAHVQ010211076.1:0-12095 GCA_036872915.1 Nanipora kamurai
AGAGTGCATTTTAAATACATGTGTATTTAAAATGCACTCTCTCAAATATACCCCAGATGTTAGCCAGTCAAAATGTACCTTACAGGCCGTATCAAGCTACCCCTCCCCAAAAAACGTCCTTGTTTCGCCAATGATTTACACGTCATATCTTTAGCAACAAGAAGAAGCTTTTCCCGACTTCTCCCATTGGTTGAAGTAGTCTGGACCGGGTTTCCGTCTCAAAAAGAAAACTGTGGGCCCAATGGAGAACTGGGACGTGACAATTTCCGGCCTACAGCTTGCAGGCTATACTACAAGTGGATAAGACACACCCTAAGTTTTAGCTTCCTTAACAAATGGTCGTGTTCGGGGCGGAGGTTATTTTTGGCTCACAACAAATTTGGGGACTGTCAACTCCCTTCTCAGATTATTTACCCCGCAGGTCAACGGCCAACAATCATCCCTAAATTACCGTCTGTTTCCTGGGGTTACGTGACCTTCAAAATTTGTTGAAATTTGTCCCGTGTAATAGAGTAAACCTTGATACAACACATCAGTTACTCGATTTGTATTTAAAGGTTCTGGGACTATGGATCAAAACTGCTGTCCAATGATCAAAGCTGTCCAATTTCTTGTTTAACTTGTTGCTGTAAACCATCATCTAAACGGGTTTACAAGCGGATCCGTAGAATTAGGAGTTCATTTAAGGTTACTGTAGACCTTCACGGTACATTTCATGCCATACATCACAACGCTCCACTTATTGCTCAAATACACTATACTAAAGCTATTTATGGTTGAAACGTTTATATCACGAACGGCAAGACCATTATAGAATTATTTAGCTTGTATGTACAAGGGAAAAAAGTCCGTCTCCGTTTCTGACACTTCCGCTCCACATTCAATAAAGAATTTATGGAAGTTGTCTGAAAAATCACACGTAACAGTCTTGCAGACAGTAAAATAAGTTTTTCAATCATGTATAGCTTTAGTATATTGGAGTAATTGGTGGAGCCCTGCGATATTTCGCACGAAATGTACCTTGAAGGTCTGCGGGAACCCTAAGAGATCTCCAGCCAATGCAACGAAGCTTACTCTAGGGAAAAATGCCCCTTCTAGGTTAGCACGTAATTCATGATTTGAACAAACTTTTCGCTGCCATCTGTCTGGCATGGAAGGCCAGTGTTGGCTGCGCTCGCTGTTCAGGCTTCTGCAGCATTACGAGACTCCCGTCTATTTTCGTGTTCGACCTTAGGTCTTGCTTCTTCTAACTCGACTAAAATATGTGTACCGGATCTAAAGCCATATAGAAAACCAGGCCTAATCAATGAGGTTAGCCTGATGAGTAAGTATTTTGGTAGATTGCGTAGCTCATAATAAAGGCTTGTGCACACTGGACGGCTATTTAGGCCATGTCCCCCCCTGCCCACGTAGCCAATAATAAGGCAGATAGACCATGTTTTCTTAATCTATCGACTGTTTATGCACTTTTACCGGACCTCCGCAAGGGTTGCTGGATTCGTCAATGGAATGTCCTTACTCCTCAAAAAAATCACGTCTAGATCTGCCTGTGTGAAAAAAGGGTGGTTAGAAAAAACGGCGCGTATCATAAACCACTCAATATCACGACTGTTAGTTCAGCTCCACATGTTTCTGTTTTACGAGTCAAAAACCAGGCAGTGACGTATTGTTCACTCCTTCAATCAAATGATCGAACAGATGAAGATTTATGAAAGAATAAAGATTCGTTTTTTTACGATCTCTTATTAAATGACGATGAAAAAATTACTGGAACTGTTACCATAGGAAATTTAACTGCAACAATTGTGAATCAAAATGAAGGCAGAGAGTGATGTTTTAATTATTTCGTTATGTGTTTAAGGGTTTTACATTGGCAATTAAAAACCATTCATTTGATTAAGATAGTCGGGTTCGGTCTAGGGCTTCATGATACGTCTTTTACATGATACGTGGTTTCCGTAATAATTATTTTAATTGACATTTGACAGGTCCTAAAGTTGCAAAGATGACAGACACCTATTTTGATTTCGATTTCGAGACATTTGAAATAACTCAAAGAAAAACATTATCAGAATCTTCGGGATACAGCAGTTCAGCCACAGGTTTTGGTAGCCCTTTTGTAAAAGGCCAAGAGCACATGAACAATTCCGAAGACAACGGGATTGATACTAGTAGCGAGCATAGCTCTTTCTCTCAAGATGGAATTGTCATCGACTCACCACGCAGTACGTCGCCAAAAGACTCGTCGAGCCACGTTCCGCACTTTCACTGGCCTTTGAGTCCAAGAACCAGCTTAGATTCCTTGGTATCTAAACCGTCAAAGCGCCATGATTCGAAAGACAGCATTAAGTATTCGTCTTTGTTTTGGGATTCAGATTGTCCGCCAGAAGCAAAGGAAGTTCTCACGAAAATTCGAGATCAAATGCGGTCAAGCTTAGAACGAGTGAAGAAATTGGAAGAACAAGCCAAGCAAATTCCTCTTTTACAAATAAAAATTTCGATTCTACAAGAAGAAAAGAGACAGCTTCTCAGTCAGTTGCAAAGTAAGACAAATTTGGTGAAGTGTCGATCATACCGTGGGTCAAGCAGTCGCAGAGATTCTTTCTCAAGTCAAGATTGTGTGTTTCATTGTTCTGATGGAGAAACTAGATCTGTCGGTGTCGGTGACCATTCCGTTCATGATATCCTATGTCATAAATGTAAGGAAATTCAAGATAAACTTCTTAGAAACTCATACGGTCATCAATCAGATTATGATCAACGGATACACACCAAAATTAATAAAACTACCCACACATCTTCATCAGATTATACAAGTCCTGAGGAAGACATAAAAGTTTTTCAAGATCGCTACACTCAAACTAGACCAACTGAACAGAAGGACATCGGTACGCAGGCGACGACGATTTTGGCAGATCATCCCTTAATCAGTAGGAGTAATTGCAAGGCGGGACCGCAAGGCCGTGACTTGGATACGTCTTCTCCTATGACAGTCCAAACAAGTTGTATTGGATTGGGACAGATTCAATCGTTTGCTAAGGATGTATGTGCCGGAAAAAGCAGTGGAATATCGACATTCAAAGACGTTGGTATAATTCAAAACGTACTTCATATGAAAGACGAAAACTGTGATGTGGTCCAAGAGGCAGCAGAGAGTGTAGGCATTAATGCTTCTCCAACTGTAAAATCAGTTGTCACATGCTGTTCTTTCATGGAAAAATCATTACTCGATACCCCACAGCCCAAATATTGTTCTGTTGGTTTACAAACAGTGAAGATTGCTCCGTCTGTCGTCTCCGTTGGCGTAGGTATGTTTTCGGTCGACGACTTTGACGTTTGTGGCTGCCCTAAGTCGGATGATAGCAAACATGTTTCTGTAGACGAAATATTAGAATCCAATAAATTTATTTTAAGTAACAGGAGCATTGGCGTTGGAACGTTTCCCTGGGCAGGCCTGAACGGAAAGATGACACTTGACAAACCGGCGTCTTCGTCTACAGTTAGTGTTGGTGTTTCTACTTCAGTAGTGACCAAATCAGTTGGTTGTGGAGATCTCAGTGTCACTGATATTGCGTGTCAACGATGCCAGTCAAAATGTTCCAGATCTTTAGGCGTCAGTTGCACACCGAAGGTCTTGGAGGTGTCAGTTGGTAAAGATGTTCCATTTACTGAGGAAGATAACAGGAGAACCGTCCTTATCAAGAAACCAGGCACTTCGTCCGTCGGTGTTGGCGAATGTTGTGTTACGGATAACTACTGTGAGAGATGTTTCTCCGTGCACACCAGGACAATTGGCGTGGGCAACGGTAGTATTATTGACGATTTTGTTGACGGCAGTAACGTTACAGCTTTTGATTTATCTAGTGATGTTGTGTTTAAAGATGAAGATTCTGATGGGATGTTACGCTATTATAATCAGTCCAACACTGAAAAAAGTGAAGGAAGTCCAGAAAAATATGACTCCAAAGATCGTGGATACATACCCGTGAAAACCGATTTGACTTCCTACGAAAGAATGTTTAGTAAAGAATATGAAAGAATCACAGATGACTGGGTTACTGATTACACCCATGATAAATTAAAACGTCTTACCAAGTATGATACTACTTTTCTAGTATTCCATTTGGGGAGTTTGAAAGGGGGAAAGTATGAAATCGACTTTACTCAAACATTTTGGTACAAACGGAATTACTAACAGGAAAGCAAGTTTTTCTCATACATTCTGAGTAAAAGAAATCAATATAAAACTTATTTTAATCCTTTCCATTACTCTGTTTGTGCATCCATCGTAGTGTTTTGTATCTTAAAATCCATTAACACAACATACAAAATTATGCTAATTACTCTAAAAAACTGATTCCCAAAAGACGTAAGGAGTGTACAAGAATGTCAAGGTGAAAAAGTAAATGATTGTCTTCGTAATATATCAAAAACAACTTTGGCGGATATTGTTTCGGTTACTCGTCTACGAATGAGCTAAGTTCCCTGAACTAACATTCTTTTCTTCGTTTTCTTTTCATTTTTCATTATCAGTCCAGGCGAGGATATATTACTTGCTTGCCAACTACTTCAGAAGCATTTTCAGAGTCAAGAAAATCTTGATGAAAACGAACTGGTAAGCAGACGTTTGGTATCAGCGTCAAACATTGAAACATTATTACAACCTTTTAGGACCCGTTCACAAGTTCCGATTAATCGGATCCGATTCTCTTACTGATGCATGGGACTGAATGTATTTTCATAGGGGAGTTTGGTCATTTTCTGGCGAAAAGTATGATTGTTGCTCTCGTGTGTGAATCAGATACCTAAGGAGAAGAATCGGATCCGATTAATTGTTACGAATGACCAGGCCTTGTATAGAGAGTTAATCTGACGTCACAGCAGCCATGATGGAGGAAATTATCAGAGTTCCAACGTTGAACGGTGCGAATAATCAATGCAAATACCTTTATGTATTGGTGTTTTAGTACTTCTCCAGCAGGGGGGAAAGGGAACGCACCCTATAGCATCCTTTAATGTGAAAAAGAACTAAGAAAAAATTGCAATCACTGTGATGCATGCATGTTTTCAGCTGAAGTATTAATTCCACTGATATAAAATGTATCAAAGAAAAAGAGACGTTCAATAGTCAAATCCTTTGTAAAGGTAGTACACGTCACGATTTTTAACAAAGATTTCAAGTAACATTCTCCTAGAACTTCTTTACCAAGTCGAGTAAATGGTGAAAAAAGATTGTAAATGTTACATCATTTATATATTGACATTGTCATATCGTTGTCATTCTGTACACTATAAATCGGATGTACATACACCAAGTTATTGGACTTTTCTCTTTTCTCCTTTTTTTAAACCTTTCTCCTTTAGCTGGTTTGCATGAAAAGCATTGAAGACTACTGGTTCAGTTGCATGGCTGAAAAAAGCCTCGAAACGCAGTTCATGTCCGAACTCTTGAAATTGTTTGAGCAAAATTTACCTCTTCTGCTAGATGGCATTATCAATTCACAAGATGAAAATGTAAGTCGCTGTTTTCGCCAAGCGTAATATTTTTTCCCCGCTTATTTTCTTCTGGAAATGTTCATTGCAGACAAGAAGGCTAGTGTTTTTTGTTGGGGTTTTTTTTTGGTGTTTTTTTCCTGTTAAAATCCTATGCGGCGGCCACCATTGCATTTAAATCAATATTTTTCATTAAGCAAACGACAATCCAATCACGCACATGAGACAAAATCTTTCATCTACCAACCAATGTGTCCTATATTTAATAAAGGAAATTTTCCGGTGTCTGCATGATATTCTTTAAGACCTTTAAATTATATCATTGTGACACTCGAAAATTTCCTTCACCTAAATATATACTATTTCATGTTGTTGACTGTAAATGCGTAGTATTCCTTGATCTGTTGTACCTCCATTTTCCTTCTATTTTGTGCGATACAGGGAAATACTGCCTTACATTACCTTGTGACGCATGGTAAATTTGATTGCGTGAACGAACTGTTGAAGACTAATTTGTGTGATCTGAATATTACAAATAAGGTAGGTACGGTATAGTAACTGACACTCTTTACTAAAATCACTTTTGAGTATTACTAGGTTCACGAATAATTTTTATTAGTTGGCATACCATAGCCACACTAAGTTACTGCACGTAAATATTTACGATGGGTAACAGGAGTTTTATAACCCGGATCAGGGTAAATATGTTGCAGAGTTAAAAGAAAAAAACTGATGGAAGTAGCTGTACGTGTAAATGAAGCAGTATGAATGGGGAATCGATAACTCGTGAGTGATTAGACGACTAGTGGACGTTCGTCAAGTTCGTTATCTCAGAAAAATGATTTCTGAGCCCCAGACGGGAATCGAACCTGCAACCTTCTGATGACCGGTGACGTGCTCTAACCATGGAGCTTCCAAGACTCAGATGGTGTGCTAAGGTGTAGGTTTGTCATATGTACTGCCTAAGCGGAAGTCACGATATGATAATAATCATAGAAATACTAAATACTGAACCCTAATCTGGTTCTGTAGAAGCATGCTATATATCAGATGACCAACGAACGTTCGGGCAGGTTCGTCCTCCGCTTAGGCAGTACATATGACGAACCTGCACCCTAGCTCACCGTCTGGGTCGTGGTACCTCAATGGTTAGAGGGTCTCACTGGTCATCAGAAGGTTGCGGGTTCGATTCCCGTCTGGCGCTCAGAAATCGTTTTTCTGAGATAACGAGCTTTACGAACGTTCACTAGTCGTCTGATATTTCCCAAGCTCCCACGTGAACCAACTTCGAGTTCAGCATTAAGTATCATACGTGATTATAGAGCGGCCTCGTTGATAGCATTCCATGCGGTTGCAATCATCCGAAAATCCCAAATCTTAAATCAAATCTTTGCTCTGAGTAGCAAACTATCTTGTGGCTGTGCCAAAATTTGTGCTGAAAACCAATTGGATAAGCTCATTAACGTCCGACGAAATATAAAAAATTATTCAAAATCGCTTGTTACACTTCAAGGGACCGTTACATAACACGACTCAGATTTTTCGCACGCAGGTTTCAAAATAGTTTACTTTGAGACAACATTCGGACAGGGAAAAGGTCAAACGTTTACGCCGTATACTGGTGACGGACATTTGAGGGTCTAACTGAATAGAGTTAATTTTTTTTTTGGAATTTTTTTTTTCCTAGGCTGGTTATTCAGCAGTCATGCTGGCATCGCTTAAGCAAGTGGAGGATAAAAAAGATAGAATTGTGTTAAAACACTTATTTGAGAAAGGAAATCTTAACTGCGTCGCCCAAAGTGTAAGCTGAATTTTAGTAATCTATTTAAACCAAAAGGATTGAAATAAAATCTGTATTGCATAGCTGCTGACATCTGAATATTGTATTTGATTAAAAAAGTCGTGTCACGTAGTTTTTCAACATCACTGTTTCTTAGAATATCTTTTGAATTCTAATGCAAATGCGACAATCTGATTGGCTACGTTACTCGATATCCATTGCTCGATAGATATCGAGTAGCAGTGATTAACGAAATAAAGCCGAGTTTTTTAGTAAAAAACAATATTTATATAAAATTTTTCATAAGCTTGAAAAACTATCAAAAATGAATTGGTTTCTACTAAACAATTAGATTATTCGCTCTCAAATTGTATGAGATTATTGTTGACCCGTGCTTCGACCTCGTCAACTATCACCTCAGAAATTATAATCTAATAAATAATAAATGAAATTATAATCTAATAAATAATAACTGCCCATATGATATTTCTACGGTGTTCACCTTTGCAAACAGAAACAGGTACAACCTTAGAAGTAACAACAAAATGCTGATGTTGTCAAAGCCAAAAACAAATGCAATGAAAAGAACTGCAGCTTCCAAGACATGGAATGACAATAATACATTATAGTTCCTATTCACAACTAGTAGTTGATTTGTATTGTATAATAAATATTTTGGTAGTAATTAAATATTTAAATTTTTACATTAAAACCTTTTTTATATGCGTGTATTTACATAATTTAATTAGATATACAATCCAGGTGTATTTAGACTTTACTGTTTTTATCCATATTGACTAAAGAACACACTTCCTTATGAAAAACAACTTTTTAGTTTCCTTTCTTTTTAATAACTCTGTAAAACTATTATGGTTGATAAGCTACCGTGTATAAATATTAAATAAATAAATAAGATAAATAAATAAATATATATATATATATTCCTTAACACATAGAGATTTCCATAGGTCACTGTTTCTTAATGAGGTATACCAATTTACCACTCAAAACTTACCTAAGTGCATTCCTTTGGGCCTATTCTGACTATTCTGATACCAGATTATTAACAAAGATTGGTATTACACCGAATACTGGAGGATATGCCAAAACCGAAATGAGCTTGGTAATTGGGGATCTGGGTTCTAAACACTGACAGATCTGCGCTTGAACCTCTGGAAGATGTCCTCAAAAGTCCGCCATCTCGGTATGTCTCAAGGCTTCCTCAATCAATCACGTGCAAGATGTGTTTCACGACATGGAAAAGGGACATGGCACCAAACTCGAGGAGAAAACGAGTTTCGTGAGTTGACAGCCATTTGAAAGCTAAAAACACTTGTCGGTAAACCGAAAATTTGACAAAATTCGGACATTTTTAGAAGTTTCTCGTTCCAAGATAATTCTCGTTCCAAGATAATTCTCGTTCCAAGATAATGGGTTTCTTTTTTGTGGTATTACTTGTCGAAACTTGTCGGATGACACGCCAAGATGGCGCCGGTCAATTGAGGACAGTTTTGGCAATACAAAAGTATCAGAGATCAGCCGTCCAGTTATATGGAGATCAGTGGTTCTCACGTGTTGCTATTGACGCGCATCGTCTTGCGTTTTATCTATTCTTCAGGTTATTTTGGCTTTCCCGGAATGTTTTACCCTTTTTCTTTGCAAATATATAGTACATTTTTTTCTGAAGATAAGATAGGCCTTGTTGAACAAAGGTCGTTAGCACCCGATCGTGTTAACATTGGTTCCATCTTTTTGAGATCTTGCGGGTCAGTAAGCAATCGAATAACCTGCTTACTGCTGCTGCGTATTCCTGATAACCTGAACGCAACAAACTTTGGTGAACACTACTTAAAAAACCCATAATAGTTTGCAAAACAATCCGATAGCCGTTTATATCGCGTGTTTTTATTCTGGATTTGTCCCTAAAGAACGCGGCCTCAGTTTGACTCTCAGTCCAGTCTCCTTTTCCTTAAAACCGCTGTATTTCGACGAACATGCCTGACGCTCGTATATATCTTGTTACTCGCTTTTCTTTTTCATTCCTATTTGCTTAACTTTAGACTGGGCAAACAGCCTTGATGTTGGCTGCAGGTGCAGGAAGAGTTCATACAGTTGACCTGCTTCTCCATTGTGGTGCTGGAGACAGCATAAATGCTACAGACCTAGTAAGTAAAGAGAGATGTAAGAGTTCTAGTTATAGGTGAGACTAAAGCCGATTTTCCACTAAACGGAATTTTCCACGCGGAGTGGAATTTTTCTTTGTCTCGTGAGCTCTGGGATGGGACAAGTTTAAAAAGGCAAAGAAAAATTCCACTCCACACGGAAAATTCCGCCTAGTAGAAACCCGTCTTAATATTGATAAGCTACTGAAAGAGGTTTTGGGGCATATAAGCTAGGTAGGTTTATTACGGAATTTAATCTTAAATATCTCATGTAAATTTCAAGGTTTTTTTTTTAATTTGCAATGATGTATCGATTACAAAAGAAGCCTCAGAAGCCGTTTGACATCACAATAGCAATCGACTTCAGAATAGCTTTTCTCATTTTTGACTAATCAGCAGGCCAAAAATCAGTTATCTACGTAGCCTTTTTACTACCTGCAACTGCACTAACAGTTTGTTTGCTTGTTTGCATGTAAACATCAAATTTAACAACCATCCAGGTCCTGACAACTGAAAAAGAGATGTATTCGAATGTCAGAGATCTGTGCCACTAAATAGGAATAACAATGTTGTTCACTCAACTATTTGGGAGAAATATCATATCAAGCCGCCAATTCAATGAAACACAGGAATATTTCCACTTTATTTTAAATCTTCAGACAATGACTTCGAAATAAAATCCTAATAATACCGTTTTCCTACTTGTGGTGTTTTGGCTAACATACCGAGTTATCAAGTTGTTTATTTTTGGTTTGTGTAAGAGTTTGACCCGGCAATAGACTGTTAGCCTCATCGTCGAAAAATAGCAGAAGCTAAAAGCAATACTTCGTTATTCTCTGATGAGTGCCTGAATCAATTGGATGAAAACTTGAAATTGTAATAAAGTTCTCCATAAAAAGTTTTTAGAAATTAACCTAACTTAGCGCCAGTTTTTCTACTGCTTAATAAGCAAACGATAAAACTAAAATGCTACCGAATCAACAGTATCAGACGCGATTCTCATTTTTCCTGGTCCCAACTGGGTAAGGTTAGATAAATATTTCAAGTTAAATCTCTGTATTTTTATTTTATTATCCAAATTTATTTTCAGGATGGTTCTACCGCCCTCATGTGTGCATGTGAACATGGTTATGCTACCGTCGTAAAACGATTGTTAGCTGTTGAAGGTTGCGATGCAACGATTGCAGATCAGGTGAGTGGTTGCTGTAGAAATTACTTCTAGGATGAGTGAAAATAGTCATAGATTAGATAAATTGCTGTTCTAATGAAGAATGTAACTCCGCTTTTGATCCTGGTAATTGTGGAGACGGATGGCTGAAACTGTCAAACCAAAAAATTGGTGGCGACTCTCAATTGCATCCTTTGATGGAAGAGCGCAGTTTATGGAGTTTACGACTCTCATGAGAAACCGATTTCCTAAAAACCTCATCGAAAGAACAGACAGAGTCTACATAGCCGAACTAAAGGAACAGGAATCCGACAAAACAAAAGAGCAACACGATCCTACAAGAAATACTTGTACGAAACACCCCCTTGCCCACGATTCCGTCAAATCCCTTATGCATACGAGCAAGGTGAATAGGTTTTTAAAATTGTTAAAATGCCTAAAATTTTACTTTTGATAGATCAGCCTTCATACAACTGGCAACTGTAAACAAAACCAAGAAATTAATAAGAAACTAGAGCAAGCTTAGTCAAAAAATGCGAAGAGAAGTAGCCTGAATCACTTGCGAAACCTTGAATCCTAAATCTGTAAAAAATAATTTTGTGCCTTCGACCACTTGGCCACTGAAACATTATTGCTCACGCTGGAATTTTTTTCTGTTTTTAAATGTGATGAATATATGATAATGAATGACTGTCAAAATATATGGTAATGCATGTCCACCTTAGAAATAATATATTTTTATTTCATGCATTTAAACGTGATACCAAAGTGATACCATTAAAAGCTTTGTATTGTTTCTTGTGAAACTCATTAATAATTCATGAGGAAAATTCAAAAGAAATTAATGTTTAATTAGTGCATATAAATGTGAACATAGTGTGAACATAAACCACTAGTTGCTGTGTGAATGTGAACATAAACCACCAGTTGCTGTATCAAATTCACATATCAGTTCTGTCTTGACTCTCCAACATTCAAACAGAACTTTTTTTGCGTTAAAATAACTTCGCATCGGTGTTGTATCGGATTTACAGACTCTTAAACTCATTAATAATTCTCGAGGAAAATTCAAAAGAAATGAATGTTTAATAGCTGTAAATTGGATACAACATCGTCCTGATTTACATAAACTTTTTCCTCAGTTTACTAAGCTAAAGTCACTCCAACTTGAAAAATAGTTTGAAAACATGGCTATTTAGATGAGTCCGTTCGATAAGTAGTATTTACAATAAGATACAGCTTGGCTGCTCATGTTTCATCTATTAGTTAAAATGTTATGCCAATTTATCCTCAAACGCGTTAGATATATGTTTCTCTTGTCCTCATGAGCTCGAGTCGTATATGAGGCTATAGCCATCGAGGCACGCAGCTAAAACGAACCCCTTTTATTGACGAATACTTGTACTTTATATTATATAATATATAATATATTATATAATATATTATAATATATTATATATATCATATAATATATTATATAATATATTATATA
>JBAHVQ010211107.1:0-12092 GCA_036872915.1 Nanipora kamurai
CGTGAAAGGTCGTAAGACAGTGCGAAGCATAATTGAAACCTGCCCGGAGTGTCGGAGACGGTATTCGAAGAAGACGGTAAACCAAATGATGTCACCTCTTCCAAGGCTAAGACCGGAGTCCCTGCGTGCCTTCGATAAGGTGGGAGTGGACTACGCAGGACCCTTTCTAACACGACAAGGAAGAGGTAAGACGAGAGCGAAGCGATATTTATGTTTATTTACTTGTCTGGCGACGCGAGCCGTTCATTTGGAGATGGCTTACTCGATGGACACTGACTCTTTTATCAATGCCTTTACCTGAATGGCCTCCAGGAGGGGGACACCAAGTTACATAGTCAGCGACAATGGAACCAACTTCGTAGGAGCAGAGCGGGAGTTGCGCGAGCTAGTCGACTATCTAGACCAAGAAAAGATCGCAGAGAAGACGACCGTCCATCGAAAGATCAAATGGAAATTCAATCCGCCATCCGCACCACACTTTGGTGGTGTGTTTGAAGCGTTGATTAAGAGTGCGAAAAGAGCCCTAAAAACTATTTTAGGTGACGCTGACGTGAAAGACGAAGAACTACATACGGCGATGTGTGGAGCAGAAGAGATGCAAAATTCAAGACCAATTACATATGTTAGTACGGATGCAAACGACCTGACGCCCTTAACTCCCAATCACTTCCTAGTTAGGCAGTTAGGAGGAAGATTTGCGCCCGAAGCCTTGTCTGAAGAAGTCTATAGCCCTACCAAGAGATGGCATCGTGTACAGCAGCTTCTGAAATTGTTTTGGCAGCGTTGGCGGAAAGAATTTCTACCATCATTGAACATTCGCGGCAAGTGGTTCCACCCGAGGCATAATTTGAAACCAGGAGATGTAGTACTCATTGCTGAACCAAAAGCTAACCGAGGCGAGTGGCCGCTTGGTCGAATATTAGAGGTCTATCCAGGCAGCGATGGATTGGTAAGAGTCGTAAAAGTAAAGTCGAAGGGAAAAGAGTATTTTCGTCCGATTCATAGATTGTGTCCGTTGGAGTATGTAGCCGAGAGAGGACAGAATGATTGATGATCAACATTGACTGATTGACTTTATAGAATAAAAGTAAATATTGTTTTGTTGTAGCGTTTGGACTACGTTTGTTAGAATAAGTATTTTTTCAATCTCGAATGTAGTTATATTCGGGAGGGGGATGTTAATGCATGAAGTATTTCCGAATTTTGTAAACGTTTTCTGGGCCTAAGGATTGCGGGCGTCTTTTGTAGAACCTCTAGAATGACAACATGAGTATTTTTTTTAAAAACGGGAAATATTATAAATTTTATGTCTTTTACGACAAAATAATGTGGTTAGAACCAGCAGACTTATGTTTTCTAATCTTGGGAAAGCAGGAGTATAGGGCCGATAAATCAGCCTGATAGTGATAAATGCAATAAATAGTACAAAATTATAATATGATTCAGACACAATAAATTGAAGAGACTTTTAAGGTCGCCTAATTGACAAAGTTCTTCGCTCCAGCTGTCAATCACGTAACATAAAGCTATTTATAACATTTTGTCATGTTTTGTGCTTCCCTTTATATCTTTCGGCATTGGTATGGATGCATGTTGGTCTTTTAAAAGTATTTTCGGAGGTTCTTGTACTGGGGATCACAGGGACCGCTCTAAAAATACAGAAATGGTGTCTTCACTGTTTTGCAATGGAGATATTTCTGGACACACGTTTTTTGTCCGTCAAGAGTGTTTGAGCCTGGTTTCCATTTGGTCGCAACGGTCGTAAGCTGTTGCCGATTTTCACAAAGCATCGAAACCAAGTCGCAACGTGTCTTGTTTCCATTTGAAAACTTGGGTAACGACTTGTCTTTACTGGTCGCGTAGCTGTCTTTACCTGGCGGAGAGATCCTGACCCTATCTCTGCTACAACACCGTTGCAACCAAACGGAAACCAGGCTTAACAGTGAAGTGGATCTTTTGTTGGCAAGAGCGTTGATTTTTCCCCCGCCAAGTAACATCCAAGTTTTGACAACCTGTTCTTTCCATCGGTCTTCTTTTACGATTGGTTGGGATCACAATCTTGCCGGGTTCTCCAGCAAATATCACATCACGGAGAGAAGAGGAGATATTAGTTGCCAAAGGCAGAAAGCCGAGGGGGGCTTGACTAAACAGGTTTTGTTTAAAGCCGCCGATATAAGCTGCAATTTACTCTCGCGCTGGCAACGCAATTTCAGATTTTTGGTTCAGCGAAAAGTTGCTACGTCGATCATATGACGAACGTTAAAGATAAAATAAAAAGAGACACATCAAGCAATATAGCTGGTTAGTCAGGAGTGGATAATTGGCTAGTAGAATTAGATTATTGCATTGCGAATAAACGTGGTTTATGACTTTGTTTTCTGCTGCAAAGTCGAAATGGAAAAACCCACAACCTAATACTCTGGAAAACGAAGTAAGCAAGCTGTGTAGCAACTTGAATTTATCGAATTTGAAAAGTGCTTTATTTTTGTCTCCCGAAGGAGGCTGTGTCAAGACCTATCAAAGGTATTCAGCTCCTCAACATCATCTTGACTGTGGAAGGCATGATCAATTCGTAGAGCAGGCAACCAAGCTATTTTGAACTATGCTTCAAAAATTGAACCGTGAATAGAACCATTGCCGCCAGAGCTAAAAACCCTCCACAAGCCAAGTCCCAGAACAAAGTTACTTATGGGTTGGGCACTGAAGACCACACAACCCAAAAAATACTTCACTCAAAGTTAAAAAGATTTTTCTGCATACTCGATTTAAACTTGGAAAAAGGAGCGGGAGGAAAGAAAATTCCTCGTCTGGGGCTAAAGCAGTGGCAACAGCCAAAGATGCAGATGGCAGTCGTTTGTTTACAAGTAAAGAATTCCTTACCAGTAAACAGATATTCAGTTACTTCAACCACCTGGCAGCCAAAAAGATTTGAAGATTCAACCTGGCTGTGTCAGTGGCGATGGTGATGTGCATTTGTGAAACTCTTGCAAAGTGCAATTCACTTTGTAGTTTTGCACTGTACAAATACAAATGACAACGATAAAGTCATTGAATTTGACAGTTCAAAACGGTTCGGCCCATACGATAAATAGTTAGGGATTCAGAGAAAATTTTTTACTGGCTTTGGCTGGCCACTTTTCACAACTTCCTCTACTTGCAGAGGCATGCTGGTCAGTGGTGAAAAGTGCGATCAAGAGACAGCTACCTGCATGTCAGGCATGTCTGAAGTGCCACCAGATAATGTGAGAAATTGCGGATGAAGCAGTTCGTGCTGAAGTGAATCCCATGGTGGTCATGCGATGCATAACCCACTGCCAAAAACATTTGCCGACTGTCAGCGAATTGAGGGATCTACCACTTGGAATTTGATTTGACCGATTACGATTACAAATTTGATTTGGCCTATTACGAATTTGATTTGACCTATTACGAATTTGATTTAACCTATTACGAATTTGATTTGACCTGTTACGAATTTGATTTGATCTATTACGAATTTGATTTGACCTATTACGAATTTAATTTGATCTATTACAAATTTCATTTAACCTATTATGAATTTGATGTGACTTGCGACGAATTTGAAGTGAAAATGGTGCAGTTATTGTTCCTAGGTTGATTTTTCTTTCTGTATTATTTCGAGTATTTTCTTTTGCGTAGTTTCATCCAGAAATTGATTATCATTGTCAACATAGCAAGGTAGAGAATCATGCTGCTTCCTTCCAAACATAAGCTGTGCAGCGCTTTTACCTCACAATAAATGTGTACTGCGAATAGCGAGAAGGCCTTTCCAGAATTCATCATTCATTGAACCACACTTTTTAAGTAGCCTATTGACGTTTTCAACGGCTGCTTCGGCTTTGCCGTTAGATTGGGCATCAGTGGGAGATGACACAGTATGCGTAAATCCCCATTCTCGGGCAAATGATTCGAAAGCTTTGCATGTGAATTGCGAACCTCCATCGGTAACAACTTCAATGGGTTGTCCAAAACGAGAAAACATTTTCTTAAGGTCCTTAATCAGAAGAGGAGCAGTGGCATCTTTTTCATGTTGTGAACCTCCGTGAAGAAATGAAAGGTAGTCGGTGACAATCAAACACTCATTTCCATCGAGGCTGTAGTGATCAATTCCCTGTTTTTCCCAAGGTGTTGTAGGGAGAGATGGTTGTTGAAGGTGCTCTTTGCAATCGACCGGTAGCAGAGATATACAAGCGGAGCAGCATTTCGCCGTACAAGTTCATCGTCAAGGGAGGGATGGTCGACGGGAAAGCGGGAGAGGCCATCGGCAGCTATATAATATTTTCCCTTGATCCACTTTGTTGTGAATGTATAAGGCAGCATTGTCATCATCAATCGTTGCAAACGAGGGTTTTCTACATCAGCTACTCTTTTGGAATTTAGGATAGGAATTAATGGTTGGTGGTCAGTCATTAAATTAAAATGGGGGAGGCCTTGAAGAAACATGTTGCAGTTCTTCATTGCCCAGCAATGAAGAGAGCTTCTAATTCAAGCGTAGCATAACGGCTTTCTGTTGGAGTTAAGAAGCGAGAACCAACTTGTACAAGTCTCCAGGCATCACCTACCTTTTGGAGCAGAACAAGCCCAAGTCAATTAAGACGAGACGCGTCCGTGGCAAGCAACGCGGGAGAAGTCCCGGAGAAGTATGTCAGGATAGGAGTGGAGCTGAGGTGTTGTTTGGCTTCAGCAAAGGCTTGTTCATGCTCTGGGAGCCACTGAAAGACAGAATCTTTCTTCAGGAGGGACCGGAATGGTTGCATAGTCTGAGTTAAATCTTTTGAAATGTTTCCCAATTGATTAAACAAGCCAAACCAGGAGCGAAGATCAGTAAGATTTCCTGGATGTGGGAAATCACGAATGGCTTTTAAGAGGTCAGGGCTGCAGTTTCGGACAAGCGGAATCCACCGAAATCAACTCGTGTAACAGCAACTTGTGACTTTCACCGCTTAAGAGTAACATGGTGCTCACGAGACTTGTCAAAGAAGGAACGCTTCTTCAGGACGAGAAGACTTGGAGCATAGACAAGGCTATCATCAACAATTTTACGGATACCTTCCAAACCATCAACAACTTTATCCATGCGACGGATTTACCCTTTGCTGATGTTGTTGATTCCAAAACAGCTCGGTTGCAGATATATCTGCAAAAGGGAGCGACGAAGCTAGTTAGAGGGCGATCCTCTTGAGCCAGAAGAACTTGCCAGTAACCACGCCGTGCATCAAATCTGCAAAAGTACCGAAGCTCATCTGTAGGGATGCTTGTTACTGCTTCAAACGGTGAACTACAGAATTACAATTTAGGTGAGTGAAATCGACGCAGATTCAAAGTTCATCACTATCTTTCGTAGGTGTGATAACGACGGGATGACACCATGGACTAGGGTCTTCCCAGACAGCGATGACTCCAAGATGCTCCATTTGATCAAGCTGTTTCTTAAGTTGCTTTAAGTGAGGGAGTGGAATTTTCCTAGCTTTTAGTTGAGCAAAAGGTTGAGCATCAGGTTTGAGATTGATCTTGAATAAATCCCCGGTCATTTCAGGAAGGGAGTTTTCGGCAAAAACATCTGCATAAGATGCCAAAAGGGAAGAAAAATTAGTGTCCTCACTGTATGCAAACTTCTGTTACTCTGCCGTATGAGTCAAAACTTCAGCCGGAAACGGGTGAGTTGAGGCATGCTTCCAACTTAAGTCAGATAAAAGTTCATAATCAAAAAGGGGGGACGTTCGTAGCAAGGATTCCTCATCTTTGTTTATTAAGAATGCTGGCAAGGGGGTGATTGTTGGGTGCAACAAGTTTATGTACATTAGGTGTGGTTTGGACTTGTTAGGGTCAAAGCAGAGGTGGGCCATTCATCATCCAATATACCAAGGGCTAAGCATGCAGGAATACCAAGAATGACTCCTTGTTCGCCATGGATGATGTAAAACTACTGAGATGGGTTCTCGGTGAGCCATGAAATCTTCAGGAGCACCCGAGTTTCAACATGCAGATTGTGACTCCCAGCAGCTTTGACTGAGCCACATTAATAATTGTAATCCCAAGTAGGAGTTTCAAGTTGAGTTATCCAATCATAGCTAACACAGTTAATGTTAGAGCCAGGGCCAATCAGGCATTTCTGCTTCCAGTCATAACTACCAATCATGAAGTCGGCGAAGTAATGTTTGCCGATATTACGGATCTTAGAGTAGTTTAAGGCGTTGACAGTCCTTGACTGGATACCCATGACAGTATCTTTTGAGCAGAAATGACTTTGAGAAGGGGTTTCTTGGTAGGTTAGAGCTGCTTGAACTATTATTGGGCTTTTTTTAACATTCTGGTGCTTACTTGTGTTCTCAGAGGTATTTGGACACACGACAGACTTAGCCCAGTGACCCTTGCTATGACAAACTTTGCAGATAGAGTCCTTGGCAGGGCACAGCTCCTTTTTTCAGAACATTGAATTTCATACAAAATTTGCATTTCTTTTCACCAGCAATTTTTCTAGAAGAGTTAGCATGTTGCTTAACATTGTTCAAGGGAAACTTTCCTTGGCTTATAAGCAGAGGCATCTGGTTGTTAGCTTTGGTAGAAAATTTATCAATTTGAGATGATGTTGCTTCTTCAACTTTACTATGCTTGACAGCTTTTTCAAGAGAGAGATCTTTCATGCACAGTAGGCCTTTTCTAACATCATTAGAGTGAATGCCAACAATAAGCCTGTCTTCACACGACATGCGAATTGAGGTTTTGCAGCAATCTTGATACAAGCATTTATTTAGCAGTGTTTCTAAGTCATTATAAAAGTCTTCAAACGGCTCTTATAAATCTTGGACTCGTTGAGAATGTGGAATTGCCACATACCTGTTCCTGAAAGGATTCAATAATTGTGCGGACATTGTCCATGCCAAGATTGTTCATTCTTTTCACAGTATCATCAGTGAGAACACCAGTAAAGAGAGATTGTTGTGTTCTTGTAGATAGAATGAAAAATCCAGTTATTGTTGTTGTAGAATTCCAGCGTTGTTCTCGATTTCAAAACCATCAGGTGTGCAAGTAGCAATATCCAGCTTTGAGAGTTTGCCAATTTCCGAAGAGATAAAAGGCAGATTTATTTATTTATTTTATGTCCTGCAGTTGAAAAGACGCCAAAATCGCCAGACGTATCCTTCTTTGCTAGCATGTTCGCCTTATCGATTTACCAGATAAAGAACTGAAGCAAGTTGAAGAAAACAGTATAAATGTTAGCCACAGAACTCAAATAGTCGAATTCCGCTGCTTTGAGAAGTCCAGAGAGAATACAGCAAGATTAAAATAGCGTAAAACCGATAGGTCAGAAATTGCTGACTACGCCATGTTTAATGTTAATCTATTCTATATATATTACAAGAAGTACTGAACTTCTCTATTTAACTAATTAACAAGGGATCGCCATTGATTCCCCCTCCTTCTCTCCGCCACTTTTAACGCAGCGGAGTGGTCTAAGAACTCAGGTTATAGAATATTTTAAAGAATATTTAAAAGTATAAGTATTAAATGTCAGTTGTCATCGAGTATGCAAATCCTGAGACGTTTGCAATGTAACTGTAAGTATAAAGAGTGAAATATTATCTCTTCATGTCAGCCATATCTCTAAATGAAAAATAACTGGAAAACAGAGCTCCTCTTCGTCGTAGTAATACCTGTCATGCCTTTTGCAATAACCTGAAAGAGATAACTTAGACGACTAGAGGACGTTCGTCAAGCTCGTTCCCTCAGAAAAACGGTTTCTGAGCCCTAGACGGGAATCGAACACGCAACCTTCTGATGACCGGTGAGACGCTCTAACCACTGAGCTACCACGACTCAAATGGTAAGCTGGGGTGCAGGTGCAGGTACAGAAACTGTTATTCTTTTGTTTTGTTTTTGTTATTGTCAGACAGAAACTGTTATTTATATTCCGCGCATGCGTGTCCGGTGTTATTGGATACTACAGATATTTTGAGGCCGTAAAAAATCTGCAACAGGTTTGTTATGGCATGAAACGTCATTAAAACCTGTACTAAGTTGGCATACGACCAGCAACAAACTTGTTGCAACCAAGTGGAGCAAGCTGTTCGAATATGACCCACTCTTCTCGTCAAAATTTTAATTGTATAATTATTCGTGTTCACGTATCTATTTTGATGCTACGTTACGTATTTTCGTTTGATAACTTTACATTTGGATGACAAAGGTATCAAATTCAATCACAGTTTTCATACTATCCTTTCCTTTTCAGATTTAATATGCATGTCGTTCGTTATTAAACTTTAATTCTATGCTTATTTTTTCCCTTCTGAACTTGACCTTATTTTTCTTCTAAGTTTGACTTAGTTTTAGCCAAGGCGTAGCCAGGATTTTCTGTCAAGGGGGGCAGCTTAACTGAGGCATATAAAGACCCAAGAGTACTAAGGAAGCATCCAAGTGGAGGCCTGGGTGAAGCCCTGGAAATTGTCGGTTAAGGTTTCGTGCACAACGTGGACTATTTGACCAGTTTGAATATTTTATGCATTTCCAAAACTTTCAAATTCATAATTATTATTTATTAGTGATTAAATAAATAGATAAATACTGAATACCGCGTTTAAATTATTCAGCACTAGTATGTTGATACACGCGCACTACACACATTCGATTCTTGGTTTAACTTAAAGTTTTTCTTCATGCTGTTAACAAAACGAACAACTCAACCACTCAAAAATACTCTTTCTGGCACGACTGACGGCAAAATACATAATTTATGTTCGACTGAGATTTTTAAAGCCGAATTCTCTGAACGGGACCAGCAATTTTGCCAACTATCCTTCTGGCTATGCCAGTGACTTTTAGTTCTAAATTACAGCTATTTTTCCTTCTATTAAAATTCAATTGTACTTGGCAACGATGCAGGCCTTTCGTTTATGTCTGCGTCCTACTAAAACAGTTAAAACTACGCATTAAACTACGTTTCGTGATGTCGTTAAACTACGTTTAAACCCATTGAACTACGTTTCGCAATGAAACGCAAATAATGGGGAAAGTCGACAGGTATTCTATAATCTAACCTAACTTTAAAATCTGTCAATACATCATATCATCATCTGTTGTTTACCCAACGCTATCGAGCAGCAGTTGCAAAGTACCAATAGCATCTTCATGCCGAGAATTTGTTGTTTCAACATCTTCTGATTGCAGTTCTTGCTAATTTATAGATTGTATCTGAATAAAAAGTGATCTGAGGGATTCGACGAAGTTGTTTAGTCCTATTTCATCGCGCTCTTTGGGTCTAAAGCTCGCCACACACCCGGGAAACTAAGGGCGATAGCTTGCGATGAAACTTTTTGCATGTGACAAAAATCGCACTGATCAAACATGTTTGATATTTTCATAGTCAATTGCACGTGATTGCATACTGTCGCTACGGTGTGCGGCAATAAACAAAGCAGTCTTAGCAAGTAAATTTAAATCCACCAATTTGACTGTAACGTATCACCGTCAAAATCGTCGGATGAGTGTGTGGCTTTTAAGGGACGAAATAAAACCTCACGCAATTAGACGACTGCGTCAAAATCGCAAAGATGTACGTAGTAAACCACGTAGACTATCCAGGCGGGACGTAGACGTAAACAAAAGACTGAGAGCATTGCATCGTGGCCAAGTACAACTGAATTTTAATTAGAGCGAAGAATAAGTCAAGTTTAGAAGTGAAATTAAGGAGGGTTTTGAAGGAAAAAATATATAAAGTATAGAATTAAAACTTAATAACGAGCGGCATGTATATTAAAACTGAAAAGCAAAGGATATTGTGAAAACTGTGAATGAATTTGATACCTTTGTCATCCAAAAATAAAGTTATCAAACAAAAATACGCAACATGGCATCAAAATATAAACGTGAGCACGAATAATTATACAATTAGAACTTTAACGAGGACGGCGCGTCATATTCGAACACATTTCCATATGGACTATGGCTAAAATAGGATTACGACTTAATTCTACGAACTAGATTTTTATAGGGGTTGGGAGAAGGCGTTTTCCTGCTTGAAAATTTCTTGTTCTTAATTCTTAAAATACGGAGAAGAAAGGTTGTAGATAGCTGTCTCGGTGCGTCTTTATAACTTACACTGCGTAACCTTAGCAGCTACCTAGCCCGTTTACCCTACAGGTCCAGTAATGGCCACCTCACATGGGTCCAATGTTACTACAGCTGGACTAAACCGGGATGTCCAGCGAAAACCTACGGTGCACAATAGAATCAAACTAGACAACATTCTTCTCACATGTGACCAAGGTAACTTTAGCCAGATAACTGCACGAAGCCACCAATGCAACCCTTTTCACAGAGGTGAGGTACACGTGCTCTGCCACCGTACCAATGGTGGTAACATTAAAAGTTTGGTGAAATATCTCTCCAGCAATCTAATACAGACAATTGAAAATTCAAACATTTATGATAACTGTGTAATTTTTTCCAAGTGAATTGAAGTAAAAGCACTAATTTTCCCTCATTATTATCTCTTCCCTCTTATTATATCTTAAAATTATTTACACAGTTCTATTTGTACAGGAAATAATGCTGTTTGAGACGAACTATAATAATGAAACATCGCACGCGTGTTTAGAGATATCCATATATCGATATATTTTGACAAAATATTCATTTAAGAATGTTTTGCCAAACACAAGCGCGATTTTTCGTTAATTCTTCGTAAACCAGGGCTATCTCCACTTAAAAAGTTAACAGGTTGGTAGACTGCCAAGTTCACGATAAAGAATTCTACCGTTTCGAGCTATGGCCCTTCGAACGCGTTTCACTCTCTGACGAAGGGCCATAGTTCGAAACGTTAAAATTCTTTATCATAAATTCGCCAGTCTACCAACCTTTTAACTTTTTGTGCTGTTTCATACGGCCTACGCAGCATCCCATGTTGTACCACTACTTAATTCCATCCCAATCAATTTTAAGAGTCGTAAATGAGTTGCTTTTTTTACAAAAATGTTTTTCCTGCAAGCGAAATGTTCTCCAGTGCCCTAGGATGAGTGATATTTTTTCTAAATATCAAACGTAGCATTTTTAAATACCACACATACGGGACTTGTGCGTGCACACGAACTAGGGGGAGGATAAGTCTTCCTATTTTGTTGGTTGGAATTGGCACCTTACGATAATTAAAGTGCGCACCGTGTTCCTGTGGATTTTGTCCAGGACTGTGGACTATCCTCTTTGCAGACAATTGTTGCAAAGTGTGTCATAAATTTTCCATTTTTCAAGTTCGTTATCAATGGTCACCATGAAATAGAAATATCGACAGTAAAATACCTGTTTTGTGGTACAAACGTTAAAAATTTGGTCACAATTGTTAAAATCAGGGAATAAGTAATACGGTAAAAGCCGATTCCCACTGGTACGTACTGTTGTTGCCGTGGTGGCGGCATTCCTTGCCATAATTTCGAACGGCTCATACCAATCAATAAAGACTGTTTTCTGTTCACCTGTCCTCCTCTTCTACGTCGTCAGTGGTAATTTCTCCAAGCAGAGTCGATATATTATTCGGTTAGGTGTCGAGTGGAGCAGCTGTATTGCCAATGTTGCTGCTAATTAGGAACAATTGTGAGAAAAGATAGGCCAGAAGATGACGGTGGCTGTTTGATACGCGATTGATATGACATTCTGGGATCAAAACAGATTTTATCAAGCTGACCAAATGGCACATACCGTAGATAAAGTCACATCTGCTGCACTGGATGTTTACCAAGTACATCTAACAAATACAAAATTTTTATCAATTTAAGACAAACAAATAGAAAACCAATTGCTACATCCGACTGATTAAGACTACGTGCAGTATTTCTAGAAACTATCTGGTATAATTTACGTCTCTTTGTAAAGTTTCAAAGATATAATCAACAGCCATCAATGGCGTATTGCAACTGTTTTAAGTGGAAAGAGGAATCCCAGCTTATAGTCTCTCTTACGGACCAACAGAGACTGTTATACCAACCATTATTATATGGCTGCTTAACGTTCTGCGTGCTGATTGGTTGGCGGGAGGTCCGGAAAAAAGCGTATTGCCCTCAAGTCAATACATTGGGAGG
>JBAHVQ010211118.1:0-12088 GCA_036872915.1 Nanipora kamurai
CTTCCTCTGGTAAGCACTAAAATCAACCTTCTTCCATGTACAATATTGTAGAAACTAATTGATCTGGTCTAACTAGGCAAAATTACAGAATAATCTATTTTGCAAAATAAGAATTGTTTCAGCGAGAGATGATAATTTCACTTTAAAATTGGCTTAAAGTGTGAAATATATCTAAAAGTTCTTCATTATCTCACTACTCTGGAAATTTACTGACATGTTAATGATGCGTTATCAATGACATTTATCCTGTTATGGTTCCAGGTGATTTCTTCATGAGAAATAGCACAAAATTAGCGCTCGTTTCGACATTATGTCAAGGTACTACTTAACCTTTCATTCTCCTTCTTTTCATGCTAGTGTCATTTTTTGCCTAAGTATCTCTACACAATATTATTAATTGACATGTGTTCAAATATTAGATTACAATTATTTAGGCTAAATTCGTGGTAGAGTCTTCTGGAGGCGAGTAACAGACAAACTCGTCTTTCCTGAGAAAACATTCTCATATTACTAAATTATATGGTAAGACATCAATTTATTCGTATTTTATCAGTTTGAAAATATGAATTTCTAATCGCTATTGGCAGTCAACCTGCATTAACATGTCTAAACTTTTGGATCAATTTCTAAAGGTTGTAATAAGATTATTTCCCTTTCCAAATCAGAAAATCACGCATATCTGGATTGTCCCCAATCGACAACCACTGTGTTTGATAAATTCAAGGTGGTTTCATTATTTTCTCTTATATAATCTTTCGTCATTGTCAAAATGGTCCAAACGTAATAGTTTTCTATTTAATTTATACTTTTGTATGTAAGATGCATTACTGCAAATTTTACTAGCTTAAATTTTATTAATAAACCGCAATTACTCTTTTCAATTTTCATTTCAAAGATCTATGGCACCTTTGTAAGAGACAGACTTCCTCTGGTAAGCATTAAAGGGCATATGAATTGTAAAATTCAGTTTCAAAGAATCCCGCTCACATGATAGAACACTCGAAATTGTGGAGATTGGAACTTTACAGCTCTCTCTTATCTCACTTTGTTCTGGAGATATTAAGGTTTGTTTGGTATGTAAATGGCACAACTTTCTACGTCACACTGCATAATGACCTACAGAAAAATCACGTACCTCTTTAACATTATTCAATTAAGTCCCTTGAAACTTTGCTTGTTGAATTCTTAGGGGTACATACAGGCTCATGAACAGTTTCAAGTGATTTCCATGGGTAACTTCAAAGACATACGTAATTTTCCAATAAGTCATTATGCAGTGTGATGTAGAAAGATGTATCATTTACATGTGAAACAAACCCCAATATCTCAAGAACGACGTAAGATAAGGTAGAGTTGTAAAGGCCAATCTTCATAATTTTGAATGTTGTATTATGTGAGAGGCTTTCTTCCGGACTGATTTTTACACTTCATATGCCCTTTAAAATCAACCTTCTTCCGTGTACAAATATTGTAGAAACTAATTGATCTGGTTTAACTAAGCCAAATTTCAGCGTAATTTATTTTACAAAATATGAATACTTTCAGTGGGAGATTATAATTTCACTTTAAAATCGCTTAAGGCTTGAAATATATCCAAAAGCTTTCCTTTACCTCCTTACTCTAGAAATTTAGTGACATGTCGCTAATGTGCTGTCAATGGCATTTATCCTGCTATTCTTCCGGGTGATTTCTTCATAACAAATAGCAGAAAATTGCTGCCGGCGTCGACAATATGAAAAGGTATTGGTTAAGCATTTCCTCCTTGGTTTCATGCTGGTTTCATTTTTTGCCTGTGGTACATTAGCAATAGACAGCTTTTCAGATAAGAAAATGGCCCATATGTGGATGGTCGCCTATCTACAACAACTATGTCTGATAAATTCCAGGAAGCTTACCTTTTTTCCCTGATATAAATTGTTCTCATTGTCGAAATGATTGAAGCATAATAGTTTGCTATTTAATTGATACTTTGCATGTAAGATGCATTACTATAAATTTTACAACCTGGAATAGTTTTAGCTTACCATTATTGTTGTTTACACTTTTCATTTCAACAATATAGGGTACATTGGAGTGCAAAAGACTTTCTCTAGTAAGCAGCAACATCAACCTTCTTCATTTCCACAAATATTGCAAATGCTAATTCAACTAAACAAACTAGATAAAATTATGGAATATTATCTTTTACAAAATATGAATAGTTTCAGTGGGAGATGAGAATTTTAGTTTAAAATGGCTTAAAGTTTGAAATATGTCCCAAAGCTTTTGTTTACCTCGTTACCCTAGAAGTTTAGCGACACGTCAATGTGTTATCAATGGCATATATACCGTTAATCATCCGGGTGATTCCTTCACAACAAGTGGCATGAAATTACTCCTCGTGCGGACACTATGACAAGGTACGAGTTAACCATTTCTTCATCCTGCTTTTCATGCTAGTGTCATGTTTTGCCTGAATATTTCTACGCGGTATTATTATCTGACATGGGTTATTCTATGAGATTAAAACGATTTGGGGTAACATGGCAAGAGAGACTGTTCTAACGGCGAGTACAATGACAAACTTGTCCTTCCTCCAAAAACATTCTGACCCTACCAAATATTACGGTACAATATAAATTTACTCCTATTTTATGGGTTTCAAAATATGAATTTCTAATAGCTACTGCCGGTCAACCTGTATTAACATGCCTAAAGTTTTGGATCAATTTTTATAGCTTACAATAACATTATTACTCTTTTCAGATCAGAAAATCACCCATATCTGAATGGTCCCCTATCTACAACCACTATGTTTGGTAAATTCAAGGCGGTTTGAATTTTTCTCTTATGTAAATTACCATCCCTGTCGAAATGGTCGAAGCGTAATAGTTTTCTATTTAATTTATACTATATATGTAAGATGTATTGTTCGAAATTTTACTAGCTTAAATTGTATTAATTACCATAATTATTGTTTTCACTTTTTAGTTCTGTAATGAATTGCATGAATACATATGTAATGAATTGCATGAATACATTAGTAATGAGTAGACTATAGGTATAAAATGGTGTAAATAGGAGTCAGAAAGTGGAGTAATAAAAAAGACACTCTCGAGGCCAGAGCTGGTGTTCAAACATGGTGTCAGGTGTGGGATCTCTAAAACATTAGTCAAGATGTCAGGAATGAATCCATCGGAGAACTTCGAGTTTTCAAGACCTCTCCAATGGCCCGAATGGAAGCAACGGTTGGAGCGATACAGAACCGCGACGAAGCTAGACAAAGAGGGCAATGAAATCCAAATAAGCACGTTGAGTTACGCGATGAGAAGAGAAGCAGAACACATTTACAAATCGTTCCCTCTTGAGAATGAAGTGAAGGAGGACTACGAGACAGTGTTAAACAGATTTGATGTCTATTTTGTGCCGAAACGGAATATTATCCACAAGCGAGCGCGGTCTCATCAACGCCAACAACATGCGGGGGAAACAGTCGAAGCGTTCATCCGTAGCCTGTACGAATTAGCCGAGAACTGTGATTTTGTCGATTCAAGAGACGAGCAAATTAGAGATCGGATTGTTATTGGAATAGTGGATAAGAATTTGTCACTGAATCTGCAGATGAAAGCTGGCTTGGATCTACACTCAGCGACTGAAATGGTTAGACAAGCAGAACTTGTAAAGACTCAATGTACTGAGCGAGAATTGTCGGAAACAAAGCATATTGATGAGGCTCAACGAGGCAGAAATTACCATCGATGGAATTGGAACAAAAGGCTGCATAACACACTTCAATATCAGCAGCTGTGCAGTCGGTGCAATAGAAAACATTCAAAGGAGTCGCAGTGTCCAGCGAAAGGTACGAAATGCAGGAAATGTGATAAAGTAGGCCATTATGCGGCGGAATGTAGAACTAAAAAGCAAAGGAAAACTGTTGGTGAAGTCTCGGAAGCTAAGCCAGAGGACAATGTCTGTGAATGGGGCGAGACTTTCTTTTTGGGTTCAATAAGGTCGAGTAACAGTGATAAAGATTGCTGGCAAAGTGAACTTGCGTTAAATGGGAAATTGACTTCGTTTAAGATAGACACTGGAGCAGATATTACAGTTATACCAGAGGCTACTTATAATAGCCTTCGTCAACGTCCTCCACTGAAGCGAACAACAGCTGTCCTTTGTAGTCCCGGGGGTACAATAACGTGTGTGGGAGAGTTTACCGCAAATCTATCGTATAAAGCCACAGATTATCCGGTTCGCGTTTTTGTTGTTCGTGGGGAAAATGCGAACTGTTTGCTCAGCCGAGAAATTTCATGTCGGTTGGGGTTAGTTAAGAGGGTGCACGAAGTTACCGATCATAAAGTGTTTGGGGATATAGGATTATTGAACTGTGAACCCGTGAAAATATTGTTGAAAGACGGTTCACTGCCCTACAGTATTACCACTCCAAGGCGTATACCATTTCCTCTACTGTCTTTGGTGGAGAAAGAGTTGAAACGAATGAAAGAGGAAGGAATAATAGAAGAGGTAACTGAGCCAACTGAATGGTGTGCTCCTATGGTTCCGGTCTCGAAAAAAAAATGGGGAAGTTAGAATTTGAGTTGATCCAAATAAATTGAATGAAGCCGTAAAATGAGAAAGATACATTGTTCCAAATTTAGAGGATATTGCCCCGGCCCTAAAAGGATCAAAAGTGTTCTCCAAATTAGACGCTGCGAGTGGAATTTGGAAAATTCCATTGCATCACGGAAGTTCGAAATTGACAACGTTCATTACCCCTTTTGGTCGGTTTTGTTTCCGCCGATTACCTTTTGGAATATCTTCTGCACCAGAGATATTTCAAAGATTGATGACCGATCTCCTTCAAGGGAAGCCTGGTACCAAAGTCATTATGGATGACATTTTAGTTTACGGTAAATCAATTAAAGAACATGACGTACATTTGGAGAATGTTCTAAATACAGTTGAACAATCTGGGCTTAAATTGAATAAGTCGAAATGTGAATTCCGTAAAGAAGAGATTTGTTTTTTTGGTCATCGCGTGGGGAAAAATGGCATAAAACCTGACCCAGACAAAATTAAAGCGATAATGGAATTATCACCCCCAAAAAACGTGTCGGAATTACGCAGATTGTTGGGCATGATTAATTATTTGGGGACGTTTCTGCCTAATCTCTCGTCGGTATTCCAGCCCTTGAATGATCTCCTTAGAGCAAATGTGTCTTGGGTTCGGAGTTTAGCTCAGATTAAAGCTTTTGAGACGGTGAAGCTGTTAATATCCACAGTTCCTGTATTAGCGTTTTATGATCCACAGCGTCATACAGTGGTAAGTTCCGATGCTAGCAGTTATGATGATAAGTCGATAAGATGATGATAAGTCCTTGCGACCAGTTGCGTTTTGTTCTCGGACGATGACTCAGTCTGAACAGAATTATGCGCAAATTGAAAAGGAGTGCCTTGCATCGGTATGGTTCTGCGAAAAGTTTTATCGTTATTTGGCTGGTCTTCATGCATTTGAATTACGGACAGATCATAAAACCTTGGTTCCATTGATAAATCAGCAGACCTTGGATAAAGCTCTGATTCAATGTCAACGGCTCCTGATTCGTCTTCGTAGGTTTAATGTCATCGCGGTATACATCCCTGGTAAAGATCTTGTTCTTGCGGATGCTCTGTCCCGAAGTCCCTTGTCTTCTAAGGATAAGACTACTGATGACCTTGAGGAAGAAATTCATGCATTCGTTGATGCAGTTGAATCGAATATACCAGCCTCGAAGGAAAAAGTTAAATTAATAGAAGAATCAACCAAGGAAGATCAAGAGCTCCAAGTTGTGGCTAAGTTTGTCCAAGTATCAGACACAAGTTCCCAAAGGTGCCCGGAAGTACTTCCCCTATCGTGCAGAGCTGTCGTATGTTGAGGGGAAATTAATCTATCGCAATCGGATAGTAATTCCAGGGGTGATGAGAGAGGAAATCCTTGGGAAAATTCATGATGGTCATCTCGGGGTGACAAAAAGTTTGCAGCGAGGAAATTCGTCGGTCTGGTGGCCAGACATTTCGAAGGAAATAAAAGAAGCAGTTTCGCAGTGTGAATTCTGTCAAGTTCATCGACTGTCTCAGAGGAAAGAGACTTCGAAACCATCGCCTTTACCTGAACGACCATGGCAGAAGGTCGGTGTTGATGCCTTTGAACTCGAAGGAAAGAAATATATCGTTGTAATTGACTATTTCTCACGATATCCTGAAATTGCTTATGTGCCAGATTTAACCACTAGAACAGTGATAGCGAAATTAAAGAATATATTCGCTAGATGGGGAATTCCCGAATTCGTGATCAGCGATAATGGTTTGCCGTTTTTCTCGGAGGAATTCAAGTCCTTCAGCAATCAATTTGGATTCGTCCATATAACTTCTAGTCCATATTATCCACAAGCGAATGGAGAAGTAAAAAGTGACGTAAAGATAACCAAGAGGATATTGAAACAAGATCCGTTTCTTGCGTTGATGGTGCATCGAGCTACGCCAATTGCTGCAACGGGCGTTAGTCCAAGTCAGTTGATAATGGGTAGACAAATCCGTACCACAATACCGACCTTAAGTTGCAATCTGTTGCCTGGTTGGCCGGATCTTTCGTCCGTTCGTGAAGCAGATGAAAAGATGAAGAGGAGTTAGAGTAATGCGTATAATCGAAGACATGGAGTTAAACCTCTGTCTGATTTGGAACCTGGTCAAACTGTTCGAGTTAAAAGATTACGGTTCTACACCAAGATCGTATATTATAGAAACTCCGGACGGAGGAACATTACGAAGAAATCGACGTCACCTCCAAGTGACAACTGCTGCAGTCCATAACCCGAATTTGATCCCAAAGACTAACGAACCAACAAAATGGAATATCAGGTCAAGGAAGCCTAAGCGAGGCAGCGGAAAATCCTGGAAAACGTTCTTCTAGAGGACGAATCATTATAAAACAAAAAAGATACATTGAAGAATGCTAAAACTAGGAACTATTCTTGACATTTAATTTGTTATGGACATTAGATAAATATTATATTAAACTGGAAATAAAAATGATGAGTAGTTCTCTCAAAGAAAGGGAGATGTAATGAATTGCATGAATACATATGTAATGAATTGCATGAATACATTAGTAATGAGTAGATTAAAGGTATAAATAGGAGGCAGAAAGGGGAGTAATAAAAGAGACACGCTCAAGGCCAGAGATGGTGTTCAAACAAGTTCCAAGATCTATGGTACATTCGCAAGAGACAGACTTCTCTGGTAAGCACTAAAATAAACCTTCTTCCATGTACAAATATTGTAAAAAATAATCTATCTGGCCAAACTAGGCTAAATTACAGAACATATATCACAAAATATGAATAGTTTCACTCGGAGATGATAATTTTAGTTTAAAATGGTTTATAGTTTGAAATATATCCAAAAGCTTTTATTTACTTCATTACTCTAGAAATTTAGTGACATGTCAATGATGAGTTATCAATGGCATTTATCCTGTTACTGTTCCGGGTGATTTCGTCATAACAAATAGCACGAAATTACTGCTCGTGTCAACATTATGAGAAGGGTCTGGTTTATCATTTCCTTCTCCTTGGTTTCATGCTAGTATCATTTTTTGCCTGGATACTTCTGCACAACAATATTGCCTCATATGTGTTATTATATTAGATTACAATTATTTAGGTTAAAATTGTAAGAGAGGCTCCTAGAGGCGAGTACAACTGCAAATTTGTCCTTCCTATAAAAACATTTTCACCCTACCATATCATATTGTAGGACATCAATTTATTCATATTTTAGGAGTCTGAAAATATGAATTTCTAATAGCTATTGCTGGTCAATCTTTATTATCATGTCTAAACATTTAAATAAATTTTGAAAGGTTATAATTAGATTATTCCTCTTTTCACATCAGAAAATCACCCATATCTGACTGGTCCCTATCTGCAACGACTATGTTCCATAATTTCAAGGCGATTTGATATTTTCTCTTATACAATTTCTTGTATTTCTCGAAATGGTCGAGTTAATTTATACTTTGCATGCAAGATGTATCCCTACAAATTTTACTAGCTCAAATGGTATTAATTAACCATAATTATTGTTCTCTATTTTCAGTTCAATGATATATGGTACATTGCCAAGAGACAGATTTCTTCTGGTAAGCACTAAAATCAAATGTCTATGGTGTACAAATATCCCTGACATTAAATGATCTGTTCTAACTAGGCAAAATTACGAATATGATATTTTACAAAATATGAATAGTTTCAGTGGGAGATGATAGTTTCAATTTAAAATGGCTTACAGTTTGAAATATATCCAAAAAGGTTTTATTTACCTCATTACTCTAGACATTTTGTGACATGTCCATGATGTGTTGTCAATGGTATTTATCCTGATATTGTTCCGGGTGATTCCTTCATAACATATAGCATGAAATTACCGGTCGTGTCGACACTATGACAAGGTTCTGGTTTCCGATTTCCTTCTCCTTGGTTTCATCTAGCGTAATTTTTTGCCTGAATATTTATACACAGTATTATTATCTTATAATCGTTATTATATTAGATTACAATTATTTAGCGTAAAATTGTAAAAGAGAAACACCGCTAGAAATGAATACAACTGGAAACTTGTCATTCATGCAAAAACATGGTGACATTAGCAAACGATACGGAAAGACGTCAATTTATTCGATTTTTGCAATTTGAAATTATTAATTTCTAATAGCTATTGCCGGTCAACCTGTATTAACATGTCTAAAGTTCTGGATAAATTTTGAATGGTGACATTTAGATTATTGCTCCTTTCAGGCCTGAAACTCACCCATATGTGAATGGTCTCTTGTCTACAACCTCTACGTTTGTTAAATTCAAGGCGGTTTGATTTTTTCACTTATATAATTTATCGTTATTGTCAAAATGGTCGAAGCGCAGCAGTTTTCTATTTAATTTATACTTTGCATGTAAGATCCATTACAATAAATTTAAGTACCTGGAATAGTTATAGCTTACCATAATTTTTGTTTCCACTTTTCAATTTAAAGATATGGTACGTTGCCAAGCGACAGACTTTCTCTGGTAGGCAGTAACATCAACTTTCTTCGCTTGTAGACATATCGCACACACTAATTCATCTAAACAAACTAGATAAAATTAATGAATATTATCTGTTAGAAAATATGAATAGTTTTAGTTGGAGCCGATAATTTTAGTTTAAAATCGCCTCATGTTGGAAATATATAAACAGGTTAATTTTGTTTTATTACTCTAGAAATTTAGTGACATGTCGATGTGTTATCAATTGGCATTTATCCGGTAATTGTCCGGAAAATCACACATATGTGGGTGGTCTCCTATTTTTGATAAATTCAAGGTGGTTTGATTTCTTTCACCTATGTAATTTATCATTGTTGTCGAAAGGGTCGAAGTATAGTAGTTTTTCTTTTCCATTTTCTAAAGTTTGTGTTCAGGTTATTTTTCTATTATTGTCTGTTTTTTATTTTTTTTGTTTATTTGTTTAATTCATTATTTAATTCTTTATTTAAGTTTAATTTTGACCTTGAACTAAGACTCTGGGAAAGTTGAGGTAAAAAGGGCGGTTCAATGATTTGTGCTAGAATCCCCCTTTATACATTACTCACAATTAACCCAGCATTAAGTTCATGCAACTTGTGGAACGACGAGATCCCGCTACCCATTATACAACGCCATGTTCGACCGGCATTGCTAGTGTATTCTGACGGCTGGGCTGATTACAATTGCATCGGCGAGATCCCTAGTGTAGAGTACGGAACAGTCAATCACTCGCTATTTTTCGTTGATCCTGTGATGGGTGTGCATGCTCAGAATATTAAGTTGTACTGGAATAGAAGCAAGGTGAAATTAAAGATGCGACATGTTGCCCGGGTATCTTGACGAATTTATGAGACGAGAACGAGTGGGCGAAAACAAGTTAGATGCCATCTTGGAAGCAATCGCTCTGGAGTACCCGATGTGAAAAAACAAAGATAAACAAAACCGGTTCCTTTAGGAACCACCAAATACATAAAAAGAAGCTAAATGAAATCCTCAATATAAAAAGCATGAATAAAATTAATGAATACGACAAAAAGCTACTTTTAGGGGGGTCATATACTTCAATGGCAATTGAAGTATATGATTCCCTTGCCGTAGGGAGGTCGTTAACTTCAATTGATCCGCCCATTCTGCATCAGTGTAGCACCCAGGTCAGTATCGGAGGCGTCGCATTGAAGGGTTGTATCTTCTAGGGGACTGAAATACCTCTGGACGGGAGCTTTGGTGACTGCTTCCTTTAGTTTGATAAAGGCATCTTCCTGAACCATTCGGCGCACCGGCTGCTTTACGGATTGCCTGTTGGGTCAACTTTCAAATGAAGCTCGTTCTCAAACTGACCTCTCCAGTGAAGGCATGGTTGTAATCCATTTCGATTTGTTGTATTGTCAGCCTCGGTATCTTTCTTTCCTTCTGTAGGGCAGCAACATCTTCATATCGAATTTCTGTCAAGTTCACCTGCTGAACTGCTTTTGATCATAAGAGGGGCAAGCATTCTTCCTTGATAACAATGAATTCTATCATATTGTTCACTGTTCTTGGGATTTACAAACTGTAATCGGTATTTTCTGATGCATTCCATTCGGGCTCAATTGTTCATGCTTAGAACTTCTTTCAACGTCCCAATGTGGCACTTTTTTCTCATATCTTTTTTACTGATTACGTTGCATGTTGCCTCACTGTCTCTTTGAAATCGGAGGGGTTGTCCACCAACTTCCATCATAGCAAAGATTTTCGATTTAAACGGCAGTTTATTATTTGCGTTGGCGACTGAGACGGTGAAACAGTATTTCTCGACTGATGAACGCCATGAATCCGGTTGTCCTTTCTGTCTTTGGATCTTTCGTATTTGTGTTAGCAATTGGAAGCAAAGTGGTTTTCTTTCCCACCCTTATTACATCTTTTGCCAAACGCAGGACATTTCTCTTTTGATCTCTCGTGTTTTCGGCCACAGTATCCACAGTTTCTTTGAAGGTGCTTATTGCTGTGGCTTCGTTTGCCTTTCGGACCAGTTTGCTTGGCGTTCTTTGTATTTCTCAGTGAATGTATATCTTCATTTTTAAGTTTCATCTCTTTCATCTGTGCTTCTGTCCTTTCGGCTGCTCTGCATGTGTTCAACATTCTTCTAGCATGAGTTTGGGCTCTTGAAGTAGTTTCTTCCTGGCTTTGATGTCTCGGATTCCACAAACTATTTTGCCTCAAATTAGCTCATCTGTCAAAGTGCCAAAATTACATGCTTTTTCCAAAGTTCTAAGGGCTGTGACATAAGCGTCGAATGACTCGTCACTCTCTTGGTTTAGATTACTGAAGCGATATTTTTCGTAGATAACAGTAGTTTTTCTTATACAATACCTTTCCATTAGCTCCAACACCTTGCTCATGTCTCGTTTATCATCATTTTCGAACAGAAGGCCATTGTAAACTTCCATAGCGTCCGCTCCCATGGACGTAATGAAGGTAGTAACTCGATATTTGTTCTTTTCTTGTGTTAACCTTGATGCGATTACAAATGGATCCCATACTTGTTTTTATTTTTTCCAGTTCTTGAAAATGTTTCCATTCATGTTCAAACACTGGGGAAGACGCAAGTTGCTTTGAAACCCGAACCCACTCGGTGCTGTGGCTACATTCGTTTTGCTACTTGTCGACGTCATGTCACTAGACTTGTTTGATATCCAGTGACGTAGTTTCACATTAACAAAGGTTCACTCCTCACACCATGTTTCACTTCGCTTTCTTCGTACTTATTGAGATCCATATAATTATTCTTGAGCTTTAATGACAAGTTACAGAGACAGACGGGTGTTGTCCTGTCTAGTTCACGACCTACACACCGCATTACGTTATTGGTTAGTTCTTCTCGTTACAACTGGCTAGCCATAGTAAGTAGTAATTTCAAGCTGGTTCTTGCATAGAAATAACGCATACACCAACTAATCCGATACAAGATAAATTTTGAGAATATAAGCTGTGAAAAAATATGAATAGCTTTTGTGGGAGCTGATCATGTTTTCTTT
>JBAHVQ010211129.1:0-12088 GCA_036872915.1 Nanipora kamurai
TTCCCACTGACGCACCCATTTTGTGGTTCTGGATTCCAATGTCCATCAAGGCGGAAGTAGCACATAGATGCGTAAGGAAGAGTATCAAAATAGATAAACGAAGTGCATTCCTCGTCGGTATCGCAAGCGATATTGCATTCATCTGAGGAATTCACCTTTCCAAAGTATCGTACAGCTTTTGAGCTCTCTCCAGGTTTAAGATTGTCATAAAATATCGCATTTTGTCCCCAAGTTATCTCAATCGAACGTTTGTACAATTGCCATTCTGTTTGTACAGTTTTACTACCCGAAATCACGGAGTTCTTTTCCCCAACGAAAGTAGTTCCACTATCTTCAGGACCAAGGCGTAATGTTTCATTTAGTTCATGCACTCCTTCCATGAGAAATATCGTACAGTTTATTATTCCACCAGATTCTTCCCTATGTCGTCGACACAAATTTCTTCCTGCCAACAAACTTTTAACTGGTTTACTTACACTACCAACGTTGTGGTCCACACCTTTGGTAGGATGTACAAACACAACGATAGAGGAAGGATGAATGGACGGTTTTGGTTTCCTGGGAACACCATCCGTTCTTGCGGGTCGTGTAATCTTGCACTTTGTTTCCAGTTGCAATGCATCAAACACGGCCAAAAGATTGCCTCTTTCTGGTAGCAGTTTCTTCGAGTAGTTCCACGCCAACTCTTTTATTGCACAGTCTAATAAAGGATCGACATAATTTTGCACCATCCTAACATTTTCAGATGAAATTCTCAAAAATAGAATCATACTGGCCAAGAAATAAAGGACTAAACATGTACGAGCACACAGAACAGCCATCTTGTTATATACCAACCTTATACCCAGGGTCTTATCTCCGCAACCCGCACGAGGTTAGTTACGTAATTGCGTTATCTAATTTTTATTGTTATCTGTTATCTACGGTGGCCCACAAGTGCAAAACAATATACTTTTCCTAAAATCAAATCTTTTTAATTAGAAAACAAAATTTTATTTTCAAGGAAATAATTTTATTTTTAAGAGAAAGAATATTGTTGCGAAAGAAAGTATTTTGTTTTGGAAAACAAAATAAGATTTGGGGAAAAAGTATTCTGTCAGTTCGGGAAAAAGAATTTTGTTTTGGCCGTAGAAGTTTATTTCAAAACAAAACTTTTTCTTCGGAAACAAAACTCTTTCGTCGGAAACAAAACTTTCGTTTTTAACCCTTTACCCGGCAGTGTTGCAAAATGGCAAAATATTAATTTTACTCTGGCTAACGCCAGACGATTTTACTCGTCAAGGGGAGACCTCCAGAAAACCTGCCAGATAAAGGGTTAATCGTAAAGGGCCTGGCGCGAGTTTTGCAAAATCTTTCAAAATGGCGTCTACTTCGTGATCTGACGTCTACTTACTGATCTGACGAAAGCCTTGCAATAAAGTCGACAGATTATCGCTACACTTGTGTCTTGTTTTGTAGCTCATATCTTGAGTTACTCACAAGGGCCCAGTTGTTCGACGGGCGATTAGCTTAATCCAGGATTAGTGAACACTTTGTGGATAAAATACTGCTAACGTAGGGAAGAATGTTCAACGTTTTCTGTTCATATATTACGTAAGTTTAGAAAGGTTTTATCCTAGGAAGTTTTAACTGAAGTTATCAAACGGAACATATCTAATAAAGGAGCCGATTAAATTTTAACCCAAGATTAGCGGTAATCGTCCTTTGAACAACTGGTCCCAGATGTTTATTGCCGGATTATGTTTTCTCTTATATTTTTTCAAATTGTCGGCTGGCAATGGATTACAGACGTATTTAATGTACTTCTGTATTTGCTGCCGCAGCGAGCGTGCCTTAAGCAAGCGAGCAAGGCAGCAGACTAATTCATGCAGTTGGTCAAAATCTCAAAATCTTCCATATGCATTGCGTTTTGGTCGAACGACGAGAATCAACCACTATGTAATGCGCCGTTATTGCTGCCGTAGCGAGCAAGCCTGAGCGATATTTCCAATCAAACCTTGAAATTGTGAGGCATTTTACATACTCGACGTAGTTCGTCGTTTTGATCTTTCATCTTTGGTTTTGGTTGACATGTTTGGTTTTCGAAATGACTATTTCTAGTGACCGCCAGAATTGCAAAACTGAGTCGCTGGTGCCGAAACATCGCAGACGAAAGTACGGCAACTGTCACCGCGTTGGTTTGGTTTACAGGAGACGACTTATCGCGGTGAATTGTCTATTTGACCTAATCGACCTCCTGGAGAAGAGGTCTTACCGCAAAATAGGCAAAGTATGTATTTCCTCAACAAAAAAGTTGATAAAAGCGTAATGAATTTTAATACGTAAAACAGGAGAGCACAACCGGAGTAATAACCTCTACACTTTGCGAGCCATTAGCAAGCGGAAGCGTGTTGGGTTTCATATTGATCAGTGAATGTTAATTTAATGAATTTGCACAGGCTATCAACATAAGCAAATGCTAAGGGAGTCAACGGGAATGTATGTATGAAAATATATGCAAAATCAAAGCAAGTTTTCGTTCGCCTTGCCCTCTCGCGTTTAAGTATATATATATTCCAATATCTTCAAAAATGTAGCCCGCCAAAATGATGCATCTGGTTAGTCAAAAATGATGGGTGCGCACAATCGTACAATTCACTTATACACATTTAGGTGCACTATAAAACTGCGCACATTACCAGCGAAAAGGCAGCACTCCAGCTTCCAGGTAACCTAGTTCTATGCTTCTGTATTTCTATATTGGCAGATATTTATATTTACTTCTCAAACTCATTAAAATATTCATCATGTCTCGGCCAATCATATTGAGGCATATCAGTCATATGGTGTATCTGGATAGTAGAAGAAGTTCAGTATTCATAATGACGTTCTCCACATTCCATCAAAACAACAGCTACGTAAATGGTAATCTACATATTTACTGTATTTAGAAATTTTGTTCTAAATACAGTATCTAGAACTAAATTTCTAAATACTGTATTTAGAACTGATTTTCTGAGTATAGCAAATTAACTAGAAAATGAAGAAACGATAGCTGAGTGAGCTTTCATTTTTTAAATTTAAAACATGAATTAGTAATCAAATTGACCGATCAATGTTTTAGACTAGTCTCTTTCAACATTTGAACAACAGTTGTATGAGATATAACGTAAACAGTTTGAACCTGATAGTTAGAATATGTACGATACCAACAGGTTGTTGATCATCCATGTTGTTGTAGCCTTGAGAAAAAATGCTGCTTGTGACTGACATTTGTACGGCCTGAGCCGGCGGTCATCTTCAGAGTCAAGTCTGAAATGGGTAGTGTTAGTGCTTGCCTTGTTTGGTTGTTTGAGCGATTGTTTGCAGATTGTGCCCATGTGTCTGCCTTTCTTGACCTCGCCATTGCTTCTCTCTGTCTTTCACGCGTCAAGAATAGGCACATCCCGCGGAGTTTAGTAATAGCTTGTTTTGGAATGAAAGTTTCAATCTCTTGGAATGTCCTTCTTCACCCACTATTGGCCGAAGCATTTTCCGAAAGTGTTGATGGGATGACTCAATACAAATGACCGCACTCATGAAAGCATGCATATATTTTGTCATAAACTTTGCTTTTCTTTCAGAAAAACAAAAAGTTCTATTCCCTCGACGTCATGAATATTTAATGAGTTTGAGAAGCCATTCCGTATCCTCGGAACTGTGTTTGCAGTAGGGTTCTAAACACTCGTCATTAGTTCCGCTCCAGAACTAATGCCTCGTGTTTAGAACCCTACTGCAAACACAGTTTCGAGGATAGGAAATAGTACATATTAACAAATTTTCATTTAAATATATGTGAATATTTATATTTTCGTATGTTTATGTTACTACACCATGTGTTCCAAGTCTCCCGTTTTGGGGTACGTGGTACCGCTCTCAGAAACAAAATGCAGGTTTTCCTCTCGTTTAGATCTAGAAATTAAAACTAACAGTAATTGTGCACAAAATGACAAACATATACTGGTTATCTGTTGTACCGCAGATATAACGTGTTTTTCTTGGTTTTCGTATTCACTATTTTGCATTTTCAGTTATGTAGCACTTTCAATCGAGACTCTTGACTAGCAAACCTGGGTATGAGGTTGAGCAAGTTAACAATGTTTGTTTACGTGTTTTATGCACATAGCTGCATAGGTATACAATAGGACTATGTAGAATAACAATGTTGTTAACTGGAATTTGCTAAAAATCTCAGTAGAGGCCTCAAAATATCCCAAAATTCAAAATTCCCTGATTTTATGTCAACACAATTGTGACAAAACATGTGCCTGAATAAGTTCCCTTTTGCCCTTGAAACGTTGTGTTCCATCACTTTTGCTTGCTTCCAATACTACAGGTTCTCATTTTATTGAAACTTCAGAGATATATCGTTTACATCTCCTAGTCAGAGCTATATGCAGATGCATTCATTATCACAATTTATGTGCCTCTCCCAAGTATCATGTGTGAAAACGACTGTTCTGGCCATCCGGCCTTGTTATTGTTGTAAATTGGACATTTTCGCTGACACTCGCCAGTCGCGCCATTTCTTGGGTTTGGCCGCCCTCATTGGTTGTTTGTGTAGGCCGTGGGGGGGGGGTTGTAGTATATTGTTTTTCGTGGTGCCTTTGAACTTCGTGTCTGCTACGCCAGACAGTACTCTCTTTTCATCGCGTTAAATGAATAAAACGTTAAAAATTCTACGTATTTCATTCTCGTGGTTACACTACTGATGAAGGGACGAAGGATCAGAACAACGACATTTAAGTCCAATGTTATAAATGCATGAGCTATGCATGAATAAATTTCAATAGATTTTCTATAGGATTTTCAAATTTGAATACCTCTTGTCCAAAACTTCCTTTCGAAAGGGTTAAATTTATAATGAGCAAAACACTGTGAATTGGTCCTGCACGACCATGTCAAGTAAAATTTGCTGCTTGGACTTGCAACCTTTTACCTGCTCGGGTGGCCTAGCACTCTAATAGATAAAGTGTTAAATATAATTCACTGTCACAATGATCCCAATTCGAAATAACTCTTGAAAATTTCGTTGTGATTTCCCCCCCCCCCCATAATCACGAAATTAATCAGGGTAGCAACATTATAACTGCATAATTTTAATGTTTAAATAAATCACAGCACGGATAGTATACCGAGTATCTCAAAAAAAAAAGTATCGGTGTTTGATTTGTTATACCGTTAAAACTGGACAAGGAGTTTCACTCAAACAGACTTTACTGAATTCAAAAAAGCCTAACTTAAATTTTGATATATGACTTGAAGATATTTGAGCAATATTGAATGAAATATTACAGTTTCATTTCGAAGAAGCAATTTTGAAAATGCTTAAAATTACATTAAATCGGCCTATCAAATTAACATTTAATTTAATGCTGTTCTTGTCAACACAACGCACGATAAATAATATTTGCACATTCGATGATTTATTCATCTGAAAAAGCATGTCCTTGAACACCTATACAACATCGTGCTCTGTTAGTCATGCCAGAAAAAGCGTTTTGTATCATTTGTGGATCTAAACTTTGGCACGCTAAGAGAACTGCCTGGCGGAGTTGTCTCGAATTCCTAGGCTGCTGCTTATGCGGGACGTTCCAGATTTGTTGCTTCATATAACCCCAAAGAAAGAAGTCGCAGATCGCCTGATCAGGAGATTCTTTTAATTGCTGCCCTAGTCGGAGCACGATCACATGGCAAACGTCCAAGCCATCGCCTTCTTACTTCTTCGGCATTATTTACCCCTGTATACTCAATACAAGTCCAAACTCTTTGATCTTCGTTAGCTGAGGCATATTCGACTTGGTATAAAAGAACGATATCCTAATTCGCTTGCACGCAAAAGGTCTCATAAGTGAAATCAAATATTCTTAGCATTCGGACCTCGGGAGATAAATGTTGACATTTTTCATTTCCCACAAGGCCCATAAAATAATACAAGATTAAAGCTAACTTCTTTAAAACTTTCAATACTCGCGAAAAAATAGCTAGTTAATAAGCCGTTTTAGTCGATGGTTTCGCCAATTTCCAAACCGAACTTTAGCTAAAAACATTTATATCTCGCGCAATATGGAATGAAAGATCTAGCGCCGTATACCAAAATTTACGTTAGCATTTTCTTAATACTATAAAACTTTTTTGGAAGCCATAGCTGGTATAGTTTTTACATTATGTTAAATCAAACATCGATACTTTTTTGAGACACTCGGTAGTATATAATGTAATACAGATTTTTGAAAAAGTACAACTCAAACACACGTGCGCCGTAAAAAATTTCGAGTGCCAGTCAAATTTGTTGGTAACCTAAAAATAACGCCCGATCCACTGTCAGTTCACATCTCAGATCTTTAATTTTAGCCAGGGTGAAACACTTACAGTAATAAACAGCAAAAACCACACTTGAAATTGTTACATCAAATTTAGTTGAGAGGATTGTGTTTTCAGAAAACCGAGTAGTGGTTTTTCTGATATTTCCAAAATTTCGGTCGTGAAAATCGTTAAACGAGTCGTGAATCACGATTCACAACCCGTTATTTCGAACCCTGGATCCATCAAAAAATCCAAAAGAAATTTGTTTAATCAACATGTGTAAAATGTAAATCGTCCTGACAAAGACAGTGATTTACATAAATCTCAAGAAACATGGTTATTTGGATACATTTTAAATACATTTAGATACATTATTAAAATAAACATGGTAATTAGAATGTAATCGTGATCTGTATCAGATTTACCGTGATGGCTGTTTACTCTACGACAACCATAGATTTGGTTACACGTCTCTGAGCTGTTTGAGATACAGTAATTAATGTCATTCTTCCAGAAGATAAAATCTTTAGCTAAAATGGAGAAGGCTGTCAAGGTACCATTATCCGAGCCAACCCCTTTTCGACTGAACATCTTTAGTTGGTCTGTATTCTACCAGACTTTACCCATCCCCATCCTGGGGTTACCACCCGTGTGGAAAAGCATGACAGGTGGATAATTTCATTATCATCTCAGGAAAATGCAATCACTAAGTTTCTCAGCATGGGTATTTTTAATTTCCAAACAGTACTACAATATAACATAACACTGGAGCTATAGCAAGCTCAAAGCTTGATTTGAGCTTTTTGCTTGAGTTCCCCTTCTACAGTACTAAATTGCTAAGAATTTTTGTTCGCAGATCCTACTTTGCATCATAATGATAACTCATGGATACATGAAGATACATTTAATACAATATTTGATTTGTAACTGGAAATATTGCATGATCTATCCACAAAAAATCAATTCATAGGAAACATGGGAGTGTGCAGTTTAGGGACACCACTATGACACTGACCGTACCGCAGGCTCGCTTACATAAAGTTTTGGCGCGGAAATTAAAATCCAGTTCTCTGTAATACAAAGTCTTCAGTGCCAATTATGCCTTTCGTTTACGAACATATCATTGAACTATCCAAGGATAATAATTGCTTGCGAGAATTTTTAAGGTTAGCCAGCGCGACAAGACCAGAAATCTAATTATACCCTAAATTGCAACTCCAACAAAATCAATGACGTCGGCAACCCTAACCCTAGTCGTAACTCAAACCCTAACCCTAACGCTCCTTAATTCTAAATGTACTTACTGTATTTATTCGAATAAGCGCCCAACCTTAAATTAGCGCCCACCTCGAATAAGCGCCCACCCCTCCCCTCCCAATCAAATTCAAATAAGCCCCTACCCCATACCCCTCCCTCCCAAAAAAATTAAGTGCCCGAGAGTAGTATTGATTATTATTTAGTCACTGGCTTACAATCTCTAGATTCATTGTCTACAAGAACGTTAGAATTTTCCTCAAAGTTTCAACTCCAGTGTCCATGTGGGCACAAAGTTCTTTCAGCCGCAATATCTCTCGCTCAAACCTCTTGGCAATAGCTCTGCTCGGCGTTCGCGCTTTGAATGCTCCTGGGACAACGAGTCCATTCTCAAGGCTTCTTGATCCGGTAACTTTTACGGAAACCTCATTATCGTCGTAGGCTCTCAGAAGTGTGCAGATAAGATAAGACAGTTGCATGTCCTACAAGCTCATTATTAGCTTCGAAATATGTCCCAGTTGCATATTCGTCATGATCTTTGGCTTCCTTGCGATTATCTTCGCGGCAGTTAAGTTTCTCTCCAAAAGTTGGAGTCCATACTGATTTATAAATACTGTATGATGACCTCGAATAACTAATGTGAATTGCACTTCAAACACAAAGTTCCATTTCAGATAATGACAGCTTGCGTGAACCATGGCTTTGAATACGGAATGCACTGAATACTCTGGCACTATTAACACACGATATGTTCAGCGCTAGCCCACAGCGGAACTCGCGCGTTTCCTGTTAGCTTTTAGTCTATTGTTCTTCCATACAATAATCTTATTGTAAAGCTTCTTGAATTCTTGAATTTAGCACCTTCATGCATTCATGTTCTGCAAACTGACAGATCAGATATTTGATTCCAGTGATATTTAAGAAGATTGAAGTCACATGAATCAGGTTCTTATCTTCTCTTTTTGCTCCAAGCATGGAGACTGACCAATCTCAGTCTCATTCCGGCAAAAAAATAAGTTCGTACTCGACAGAATATAAATTAGAAGCTATCAAGTTTGCCGAGGAAAGCAAAAGCATTTCGAGAGCTGCAAAAAAGTTCAATGTCGACCGTAAGAGAATTCGTGAATGGCAAAGCGCCAAGGCTATACTACAGGCTGCAGATAACAAGAGGAAACGTCTTGAAGGAGGAGGTAGAAAACCATTTGATGTTGGTCTGGAAGACGAGCTTTTAGAGTGGGTGCATGAACGCAGCTCCAGCGGCCTTCAAGTTTTAAGGGCAATGATTTCGCACAAAGCGCGAGCAAAAATGCCAAACGGTACAAGTTTTTCCATCTTTTATTACAAGTAATGATTGAGTCCAAAAGTTTATGGCCAGGAATGGGCTGTCTGTGAGGCGCAGAACCACTGAATCGCAGAAAGACCCGGACAGACTTGTCGACAAGCTGATTGCCTATATCTAAGAAATAAGACGACAGCGTAACAGGTTTTCCTATGTATTATTCCACAACAGGAGAATAGTTGCAGTTACGTAGCCGTTTGGCCTCCTTTTCCACTTTGTAGAATTACGAGACAATAAGATTCCAGTCAAGGTCGTGGTTCTGACAAAAAAACTGCATTAGACAGGATACGCAAGTACACGTACGCTTCGTTGATTTAACTTATCTTTCAAAGGCGGATTGGTATTCACAGAAACCAGTTGTTTTTCTCGAGCAGATAGCGCAACTTTTGGTTATGTCTAGATCTGAGTTTCAGAGACTGCTTTCGCTCAATAAAGTAAACGGTTTTAACCTGGGAGAACTGTAACATGTTTGTGGAAGTTTATCGTCCAGGTTAGCGTAGTCTTGAAAAAGACTGTTGGTGGAAGTGACTGATGTTTCGACAGCCTTAGTGGCTTTCATCTTCAGAGTCAAAGGAAGAGTAAATGTCAGATTCGACTGTATTTGTATCTGGTTAGTGCGTCGTAAGTGGGCGGTTCGTATGAGTCATGGAGGTGTGGTTGTTTGTGGAAAGCAGTTGGTGTGGTTGGGTAGGCGTTAGTTATAAGTTTGTCGAAGTGTTAAGTCTATTAATTGTTCGCACCTATGAATTTGTGAATAAGTCGTTTGTAAGCTCCCCGTAATTGTTGTGATCGGTTTAATGCTTTTTGTTCTAAGTTCGTATACCAGCTTTCTAGTGTGAGTCGCTGTTTGTAGTGGTGCTGTAAGTAATGCATTTTGCCGATTCCCAGTCAATGTTGTGTTTGGTTTGTCGGTGGTGTTTGGCAATGTGGTTGGTTTTGTCTCCGTTTTTTGCCGCTCGTTTGTATTCTGTGAGTCGTATATTTAAGTTTCTGCTAGTCTCACCTGTATAAGTGGCTTGGATGTCGGGAGCAATTAATTTTGTAAACTGCACCTTGTCTTTCGTGCGGTTGTTCTCTGTCCTTAACGTTAGTCAGTACGTGTCGTAAAGTTGTTATCGGTTTGTCCGCTACTCGAATGCTGTATGGTCGTAAGGTACGCGAGATAATTTTTGATGAACCTTTCAGAAATTCCGCCACTCCAGTTCTTCAACGTTCACACTCGGGGACTGTATACACACACTATTTATTTTATCAAATTGGATTAAATTTCCTTTGGCTCTATACAATGGATCATTGTGACGTAACGTTGTATCACCTTACGATTAGTAATTAAATCACATTTGAATACGAATATTAAAGCCCAGCACAGAATGCGAAACAAAGGCATGATATAAAGAGTTTAATAGAATCTTACGTTTCGTTATATACATCACAACATCTTCAGAGATGATAATTAAAGTCACCGAAGCTAAAGTCTATATTTGCATGTGTCATGAATTAACCAATCAGATAAAATTATACCGATAAACGGAAGGACAAAGAGGTGAGAATAAAGACGAGAGGAACTTAAAAGAACAGACGGAAAAAAAAAAATTTTCCGTCTGTTATTTTAGGTTCCTCTCGTCTTTATTCTCACCTAAGGACAAAGAGGTGAGAAAAGAATTGTGTCTAGTGCTCGAGAAATGATTGAGTCAATTGAATCTGGAGATGCTTGCGATCTGAAGAAGCTCAAGTCTTTTGAATTGTCTCTTAAGGATAAACTTGCACAACTCAAGAGTTTGGATAGTGAAATCGCCGAGTTGACGGAGGATGATAAACACATCGACAAAGAAGTGGCTGAAAGTTGCGAGTTCGAGAGCACAATCTATGACTGCATTGTGGAGATAGGAAGTGCTATCGAGAACGCGGAGAAATCTACGGTAAGCAGTAATAACGCAATTTTTCAAGCCTTGAAATCTAATCCTGAAGAGAGTTTGCATAAAAACACTGGCCATGCTAAACTCCCTAAACTTGAACTTAAGAAGTTCTTTGGCAATCCTATCGACTGGTCACCATTCTGGGACTCATTTGACTCCGTACACAAGAATGAAAGTCTTACCCCCGTGGAGAAATTTAACTATTTGAAATCGTTGATACAAGGTCAGGCTGCCCAAACGATTAGTGGATTTTCACTCACCAGTGACAACTACGAAGAGGCGATCAAACTCTTGAAGGAAAGGTATGGTAATAAGCAAGTGCTCATATCCGCTCATTTGGATTCTCTGTTGAAATTACCAGCAGCGACTGACAGCAGCGAAGTAAGGAAGCTGCGAGCTATTTACGACAAGATTGAGTCTAATGTACGAAGTCTGCAGAATAATGGTATTGATTCAGCAATGTATGGTAGTTTTTTGTCTCCTGTGGTAATGGCGAAGATCCCTGAGGAACTACGGATTACAATAACCAGAGGTTTACCATTGAACGAATGGAAATTACAACCCATGTTGGAGGTCTTTCGCAGGGAGTTACAACTTTGTGAGAAATGCCAGTATATCCCTTCAAGCAGCAACAAGGATCGTCACTTTCCATCACCACATAACAGGCGAGGAGGACCATCTTCATCGTCCTCTCTGCTCACAGCAAGTCGTCGTGAATCCTTGCAAGGTCCTAGGTGTACTTACTGTAGGGGAGCTCATACATCAGCCAGCTGTGGTGTTGTAACTAATGTTTCAGCCAGAAAGCAAATTCTCAGAAAAAAGGGAATGTGTTTCAGATGTCTACGTACAGGACATTTGGCAGCACAGTGTGATGAAAAGAAAAGATGTCATTTATGTGGTATGAAACATCATGCATCTATTTGTGATGCTCACAATCAAACAAGACCACCCAAGAGAGTATCTGATCATGAGAAGGAAATCTCAAATCAACAGACAGAAGGACAGAGATCAAATATGAAACAGTTGGCAAATCCACCAAGCAATCCTACCCTAGTTTCACATCACCAGACCAACACTGCTAACATGTTAATAGATGCTAAGAACAGTATTCTTCTACAGACAGCAAAAGCGAGGCCCGGGGGTCGGGCCCCCCTGACGAAATTCTCGGCCCCCCTGAAAAAATTCTTGCTCGCAAAATATTTTTATTGCTTTCTGCAAATATTAATGTATTGATCAGTTACATAGATAGATCAGT
>JBAHVQ010211170.1:0-12083 GCA_036872915.1 Nanipora kamurai
CTGTAGGTCTTCTACAGTGTATATGTATTTGTTTACACTGGCTGACCTTTGGACAGTAATGAGTTCAGAAAACATGGTGAGGGGGAGGACTTTGTTTATGATGAATCATGGACAGAATACTGTAACATTTTATACTGTACAGTATTCAAAATCTATCTCCTTAATCCCATCAGGGCCATCTGTAGCTCCTGCCAAACAATTTTACTAATTGCAGGGATGAACCGTGGGCATTAAGGAGTCAAGTAACAAAAATAGAATAATTCTTCCAAAGTAAGATGTATTTGTACAGAATTTTGCACTTAGTGATGAAGTCCTCTCCAAAAGTTATGTTAATATAATATACATTTATGCATGTAGTAAGAAGAGAAATATTTAATATAGTGGTCACATTACCATTTACTTCCTTGCTAATCTACATTTAATTACAAGGCACCGATACATTACGGTACATTTACTGCTGTAGTATATTGTTAAGGCAAGTAGCTGCTAATGTGATAAGATATATATTAAGATATATCCCATAAGTTTGAAAAGTAACACATGGGTGTAAACTGTTACCAATGAAAACTCCCATAATGATGGAAAGGTAAACTTTGTTGACAGTACATGGAAAATATACACATCCTAACCTTGTTACCTGCTTACCTTCTCAACTCAAGGAGGCATATACATGTATCCTTGAGTACCAGGTAGTAATTTTGCTCAATGCATGTGAAAAACTGTCTGGATAGAAATATTAATAGAGGGCCTGTTTTGGTAATAACTGGTAGTACAGTACGTTGGTAAGAATTTATTTATTTATGTTGGATAACTCCTATCAGCTGTAAAAAACACACATTTCTCCCTTGAGGTGCAGTAGCCATCCCTTGATTCTTACATATATGTATTCCTCCCTCATGACATGGGCAAATGTAACTGGGTAATTCCAACATGCTCACACTATTTCCTCCTGTATGATACCAGATCAAGAAGATATGATCTATAAATCTCCTCGACTCCCAAGTTTTAAGTGATTTGGCTTTTATACATGTACCTGATAAAATTGTCATCCTAATTAGCATAAAGCTTTGTTATTTTTAAAAATGCCAGCAAACAGATTTAAATTAAGTCATGGGGGAAATATGGGGTTAATGATTTACTTAGTGGGCAGGGAACTTGCAGCTCTGAAATAATATGAATTGTTAAAAACCATGACCAGCCAACAACTTCAGAAAATATAGAAAAGAAAGCAAATTCCGAAAAGAAAAGGTCAACTTTCAACCAAGACCATTGCTTGGTCTGATGATGAATTTGTAATAAATTCGAAATATTACTATTTGAACATTCTCTCTTGCTTTTTGGCTCATATCTTGAGTTTTACAAGATGATTATATATTCGGAATATGTTTTGTTTTATACTTTTTCAAATTATCGGCTGGCTATGGTTTCTGGCACTCACGCTATTCATACCTTTACCTGGGTATACCTAAACATACATGCTGCAATACTGTAGACAACATGAAAACAATTCACCAGCATTCTTCAAGGTTTGATGTGAAATTCAAAATCAGAACTGGAACAATTTTTAAAACTTTTAATTACGTTTTGGGCACTGTCCCTTCTTCAGAAATTGTGGTACTGTGTATTTCTATATATCTTTATGTATAGGCTGTGTAAATGCTTATTCAAAATGAATATCTAAAAAGACAAATGGGTGTGACTATCTAAAAGGTTTGCTGGAGTTGGTGGGAACCAAACTAGCAGACTTAAAATTACGGTTGAAGGGCTCCTACCAATAAACTACAAGGACTTAGACTCTGCTTTGAGAGGGTAAGGAAATGTTAAAGATGCCTGGCACTACATACATCTATCATGTGAAACCGTCATTATGAATTGGTGCACAATTGTTATCATTTTTTACCATCTGGGTTCATGTAGCTTAATGGTCAGAGCGTTCCACAAGTTGGAGGAAAGTTCCCTGGGAGAGGTTCAGAAAATGTTTATGAGTAAATAGCTTGAGTGCGTGTGCATGGTCATCAACCCTAGGCGTTCTGACCTCTTTCATCAAACATATATTTTAATTTTTAATAGTACGTATACTTTCCATGGCTCGTGATAAAGTGAAAAGTTAGTGGACCCTCATTTCACGCCACCTCTGTATTTGCACAATTAACAGGTGATTGAAGGTGGAGAACTGGACATTAATTTTGAATTGATAGATCCCAGCGGGAAACAATTGATATATGATGAGAAGTCAACGGATGAATCTCATGAAGTCACTGTGGCAACTCCTGGTGATTATAGCTTTTGCATGGATAACTCATTTAGTAGTATAACAAACAAACTTGTATATATGGACTTGGGGATAACAAGAGATGAGAAAATATTGGAAGAAAATGATGGCAGTATTGAAACTGCTTTTAATGTGCGTGTAAGTATGGGTCCTCGATGTTTCATCAATTCGTAGTGTTAGACACAGAGTTATTCGTAGTAAAGAGCTAGATTCTCTCTGTTTAATAGGTTGTTTTTCTAACTCATGCGCTATAAGCCTCGATGCTATTCTTTTGAATTCCATGGAATTTTGTTTGTTGTAATGCTCTTTGCACAAACTGAATGAGCAAAATTCTGTGCAATTCAAAAGAATGGCATCGAGGCTTATAACGCATGAGAAGGGTCTATTAATTTCACCTGAACCGAATAAGAAGACTTTTCTTACAAAAAATGATCTTGCCGTATGAAACTTCCCGGATGAGTGGTAATTTTTTCCTAATTACCACTTGTGGTGTTGTTTTTTTCCCTAAATATCATACGTACTGAACTTGAACCTGGATTTTTTAGATTTTTATCTATCAGTAACGAGTATCAGTAACGAGTGAAATCGGATGAGATGGAATTATAATGGTAATAATTATAATGGTAATAATTATAATGGTAATAATTCTGGTGATAGGGATCGAGATTATAATGACACTAATGTAGTAACAATATTTAAATTTGAAAATCTTATTTAATATCATGACAAAATCTTCATATCCTACAATAATCTTCATATATATTGAGACTAGAAAAAGAGAAAGAGTACACTGTAATCTACAGGTGCATTCCGAAGTGGTCCAGAAGATTGTCCTCCTAGGAAATGCCTACACCCTAAGGAAAACGATTTCCGTTACATAGGCACTATTAATAATAATGATAATGATAATGATAATGATAATCATAATAATAATGATAATGATAATCATAATAATAATGATAATGATAATCATAATAATAATGATAATGATAATCATAATGATAATGATAATCATAATAATAATGATAATGATAATCATAATAATAATGATAATAATAATTATTAATAATAATAATAAGAAGAAGAATAGTAATAATAATAATAATAATAATAATAATAAGGAATAGTGTGTGTCGCTTGTACTTGCCAAGAAAAGAAGGTCGGGGGCTGATTAGTTTCGAAGATGGTGTCGACCAGGCAATTCTTTGACTTGAAAAGTGTGTAAGTCAGAGCGAGGAGAGATTAATAGTAGCAGCTACAGGAAATGAGATAACAGAACAAGATAATAAAGAGGAGTACAAGAAATAAAAAAGAGAAGAAAGGAAAATGGAATGGTGAGGAAAACCACTGCATAGGCAATACCCAAGGGAGATAGAAAATATTAGCAGTGAAGACTCGTGGTTATGGCTAAAGAATGATAAAATGAAGAAAGAGACAGAAGGATTACTAATTGCTGCACAAGATCAGGCTCTGAGGACCAATGTGATCAAAATGCGAAAAGATAAAAGCTGTGATGATAGTAAGTGCAGAATGTGTAAGGAAGCAGATGAAAAAGTTACCCATATAATATGGCAGTGTAAAAAGTTGGCTCAAAAGGAATACAAAAGAAGACAAGATAATGTGGCAAGAGCTATACATTGGGAAATGTGTAAGAGAAATGAGTTACACCATGAGGTGAAGTGGTATGTGCAGAAACCAGAGAGTGCAGTAGAGAACGAGAAGTACAAGATCTTGTGGGATTTTACAATTCGAATTGACCACATTATCCAAGCAAGGAGACCTGATATCGTGGTAATAAATAAACAAGCGAGAACATGCCAACTAATTGAGGTAGCTTGTCCTGCCGATTGTAAGGTGAGAGAAAAAGAGAACGAAAAGATCGGAAAATATAGGGACTTGGCTAGAGAAGTTGCTAAATTATGGAAGACGAAAGTTAAAATAATCCCGGTAGTAATTGGAGCTTTAGGAACAGTCCCAAGAGATTTTGAAGATAAGATAAAGGAGATGGGAATTTCAGTCAAAATTGCCCAAATTCAGACATCGGTACTACCAGGGACAGCCAGAATTTTGAGGAAGGTGCTTGAAATCTGAGATTGCTTGGTGCAACTTGATGCTCAAGTTAATATCCAACATACATTGTATATTGTGCGATGTCTCATAATAATAACAGTAATAGTAATAATAACACTAACAAACACAATAATGACAATAATAATGATGATGATGATAATAATAGTAATAATAATAATAATAATGATAATAATAAATGAACAAATAAATCCGTAAAGTCCAGTTTCCATTAAAGGTACAAGCATAATATCTGACATCAAAGGGGAAGAACTCAAAAACAACTGTAGCTCCACTTATTGGAAAGTTGCTTTGCGACCTCTTGGAAAAATTGAATTTAAGACCGCTGAAAACCCTTCAAAAATGCGGTTTCCTGCTGAAATTTTGAAAAATAGTGCACATTCTTAAAAAATATGCAGTATTTTGTTTGAACATAGAATATGCTTCGCCAGCGGGGTGGTAATACTCCTCATACTTTCCTTTACTCACCGCCTGGCTTCCACATGCTGAATGTTACGACTCAGTTTATTTTGACGCGATTTAGCGAACATTTAAAAACCAGGACTATTGCAACACACATCTTAAATAATAATAATAATAAATGTACACTACACACTATTAGAGTTTGTTAATGTCCTTATTTAAGACTGATTATTGTCTAAATTTGTGGTTTCTCAGGCCAATGTCGAGGGCATCCGTATAAAGTTGGATAAAGTCAGTTCTTATCAAGGAGCCATGCGTGCTAAGGAAGCACGCCAGCGTTATTTTCTGGAGGGAAATCATTCACGCGTAATGTGGGTATCTTCCATCGCTAGCATTACGATGATCAGTGTTGGAGTTGTTCAGGTTTATCTAGTTCGTCGTTTGTTTGATGACAAAAGGAAAACGAGGATTTGAAATTAATTTTTTCGGCTCCGATTTATAATAGGCCTTTGGCAAGAATACGACACAAGTACAAAAAACTGCGAACCAGGACGCTAAACCTCTCGAGAGCATCCAGTGAATACCATCGTTTTGTCTTCGATCTCGTTAACATGTCTTTGAAATCCAGTATGGCTGATTTTGTACCACGTGGTGCATTTATGCAGGAGAAAAGTAGCTGAGTGCACCCGTTTACGGTTTTGTTTCATCTCATCACAAAATCAGAATGGAAGCGAATTGGGAGGGTGCACATCTCATTAAAAAAGATTCTTGCATAGGCTGAATTTAATTAGATGCGAACCCTCGCAGGTCGCTGTTAGTAAGGTTTTGCGATGGTATAATTACTGTTTTCCATATTCTCTGCAAAGTCGTAATTTTTTGTCATTAAGCTACTATGAATGGACTGTTCTCGACTTATTTTCTGTCGTATAGTTGAAATGTTTAAAGCGTAAGAAATTTATTCGGACTGGAACTTTGTTAGGTGGATCTGCCCTTGCATTATTCTTTCATTCGCAGAATATTTCATGAATTTTATTTTCGTTTACTTTATTTTTTATCCTCGAAGCACACGTATTGAATTAATCTTAGGCTGCATCATCATATTCGCTAAGGGAAAATACTAATGTCTCTGGTAAAATCTCTGAATACATTGAAACTAAAGAACTAAACGTTTCCAATTGTTAAGAACATCTTCAGAAGTTGAGTCATCTTTATCAACCTTTGAAGTTGATCTCAGTGGCGGGAAGGGATAAAGTTTAGTGATGTTTTGAATTCTTCAAAGTATTTAACCCTTTAAATGGTGCGGTAGCAAATCTGCTACTTATTAATTTTACTCTGGTATGACGATTAACGCCAGACGATTTTACTCGTAAAGGGGAGATCTCCAGAAAACCTGCCACTTAAAGGGTTAAAGAAAGCAGATGGGATATATTTAAAGCGAACCATCAATATGCCATTTCAAAATAAAACGTACATACGTGAGCTATCTAAGAAATACCTGAATTCGCATGAAACAAGTAAAATGTTCAATAAAACTTCTAAATACAGTGAAATGTTTTCTTTTGTTTAAAGCTTTCGCAAGTTGATATTACTATTGTTACTAATGATCAAGAGAGAAAAATGTTTAAATTTATTCTTGTACCACTCGTTAAAAAGCTGTTAGTTAATATGCCGTTGGGATAGTGATGTGATGTATGTTGTTCTAGACATACCGTACGGTAAGCTGTGCATATCACATAATACCGAACATAGTCACTGAATATTTGTGGTTCGAGGTTTAGTAGTGAAGGCGTAGTCTGCTGAAAGCAAAGTTTTTCTTACACAGACCCACAATTTCGATAAATCTCTTGTTCATTTTTGCCCTGTGAATTCATATGATCGCTTTCTGTTAAGTTCGTACCACATTTTACGGGAGAGTTTTTCCTACACCGTCCCTGCCGTAAAAATATTGGCCAATCAGTCAGAAGTCATCGCTTTGTTTGATTCCAGACCTAAACCAGGAAATGAAAGCTTGCAATCTAGTACTTTTCTATTTCTGACGCTCCAATACTGTTCAATACAGTTCAGCTCACTGATTGCAGTCTGTGGACAAATACGTCTACCATTCATTAAAACACTTTCTGTCTTACTAAGCTGGGCCTGTCACGAAGCTTATTTTCCCGCAGCGAAGACACACATGTATGAGCATTGCTTTCGCAATCGAAAGTTATCCCGATCACCATGCCGTTTATTGTCATGTAAGCAATACATCGCAGTTGCCAGGTTTTCAATTTGGAGGGACTAGAATTATATAAACTGTAGGGAATTACCACAATTGACGATAACTTGGATGTTTTTTTATCACGATTAATGTCACAAAATGAAATTGACAGTTTTACCTTAATTTTTTTAATTTGTAGCATGACATTGAAAGTGAACAAGAAAATTATTTACCACTTAAACGTGGTGTAGAGGAATTTATTGAACAGGGACATGATATTACTGTAGAATTTAATTTTGTAACGGCCAGTATTGGCATCGGCAACGATCCGTAAAACTCAGCCCTGACGGCTTACCATCGCATACACATCGAGTATCGCCCCTCCCGCATAGGTAAGGCAGGGAACGCACAGCTTGGCAAATGGAGCTTGTTTTCCTGTCTGGTACATCGATGACGCGCGCCCCTTCCACGTGATTTGGCGGTTTGCATTGGCGAATTCTACACATTCGTTTACCAATAGGAAGTAGGGGGCCTGTTTTGCAGTTGATACGACAGTGTGCAATTTTGGGATCGATCAAATCTCCCTTTCTGCAGGTGTCGGGTTTGTTTGGATTGCAAGATGTTCCTTCGTCGACGTCACAGCTTTTCAGTTGGTCCAAAGCTCTGAGAGCAGCGCTAGCAAGATCGCGATAGATAGATACTTTACGATAGCGAGTCAAGCACGTGCGAAACTCGGTGCTGCAGAAACATTGACGATAGCTGAATATGTTCCCCTTTATTCTTTTATCCTCACCACCACAAATCAGTAGTCGAAAACAACAAGCATCAATGTGATTTCTTGCTTTTTTCGTTGAAGACAAGTTATCCGTGGAGACACTGCAGTAATGTGTCGTTCGTTTAAGTAGTTTGATGTCTTCTACATTTACACATGCATATCCTTCACTCTCCTTCCCACCCATGGTCCAAGAGGAGAGGTGGTCGTAAAGCTCTATGCATTCGGCGTTGTGTTCGCTGCAAAGTGATGGATCAGTCGCACACTGGTTTATACCAAGAGAACAACCTTTGGCTGATCGAGAGGGACACTTACATGTTACGGTGTTTGTTCGCGTCGTACACACAGCCCTTGAGTCACGGCAGACGTTTGAGATTGCACAGAAGTCGATGAAGTATTGACATCTACGTGCATGAAAGAGAAAAAAATTCATACGAAGCATAACTTCCCTCAAAATTTTGATGTAGTTTCGTTGAAATCGTTATTTGTCATCCTTCACTAAAAATGTGTCAGATTTGAAATACGTTTCATGGAACTCCTTTCTTGTGCCGCATTTTTGTAGGGATTTCTTCACGGCGTGCTAGGTTGTTTCATAGATATTGGTACACGTACATGTTTCATTATATTTAAATATAGGTGGTGGAAGCGAGGAGGTAAGGGTCGATCACCTACAGAATTTGTTCTGTGGAGGCAGCCCCGTTCAAAATTGTGCAGAACTGCGAGTGAAATGGCCAAAAAGAGGTTTCGTGCCTGCTTAATAAAAATTTCCATGCAACATGTCTCAACTCCCCGGAAAGTTATAACGTTACCATTCAAGCTCTTCCGCACATCACTGAACTCTATATAGACTGGAAGGCTGAGTCGAGTCCTCGAGCTGATCAAAAAGTGAAGCCAAAAATGGCTGACATAGAGGCCTTTTGATCGTTCGTGTTTTGTCTTCTCAAAACAATCGACACGGGGGGTTTCCTGGGGTTACTGAACAACATGAGGGTTTTAGTTACCGACCGCCCGGAAGAAAAATTTGGTCATCGAAACTTCCTGAAAAGCTATGTCTTAGATGGAGACCTTATCCCCTGGAAATCATAAGTATTTGATGTGCATGAGATTAGTTGTAGGTTCCGTTTTGTGTTGTGGACTGGTTCTAATTAAATTGACGGCTTGAGGGACTGAGGGAAATGACCAAAAGGGCCCCATGTCGGCCATTTATGGCTTCACCTTTTTAAGAGGCAGTCAGCTTCCTGGTGTATGTAGAGTTCAGTGCCACACACTGGCTACCACTCTCCAAAACAGTTTCTGTCGCCCCTGTACCCGAGGGTACAAATCTCGTCGTGCGTGGAATCATCTTACACGCGAGGTGCCCAGAGGAGCAAAATTTAGCAGTTTGTCGGTATGCTTGTTTGTATTTACCCGTGGATTTGGGTTCACTCAAGAATGCGTGAACATATCCGAGGACTGGTATCAAGGTAACAAGGAAACGGCTGTCTTTCGAATTTGTACTGACGACAACAAATGAAATCAAGCAATCACAAAATGGAAAAAAGAAAAAAAAAAGCTATGTCTACCTTTAGTAGGAAAAAAGCGCCTTCTGCTTGAAGAATAACTCGAATTGCAAGGGGAAAATAACAAGTAACTGAATGCCAATCAAAGAAAGGACTGGAAAAGCGGCGAGAACGAAAGAACTGAAATTAAATGCTGATCGGGAAAAAGCAGAAAGACTCGGTAGAGACTGAAAAACTTTTGAGCGAAACGATGAATGAGTTCACTCAATTGTGAACTTTTAAATTACCAATTATGAAGTTAATTGCAGACACCGCAAGCTATCGAGGTAAAATTATCACTTCTTGAGATTTTTTTTGACGACTAACTGGCTAAACTGTCGTGCTTGAGGTAGTAAATCATTTACGAAGAATGTTTGATCTAATATTCAAACACCTAGAAGTGAGTTGAAAAACGAGGCGATAGCCGAGTATTTTAACCAACTTCAAGGTGTTTGGAAATCAGATCAAATACGACTTTCGAATGCATGATATTACGATGGCCCAGACGGCTCACAGTTTGGTTTTATTATTAACAGTTCAGTTGTGTGTTTTGGACAGTTTAGTTTTAAATTTTGAGACAGTTCAGTTCTGTAATTTGACGGTTCGGTATTGCACTTCGCCACAGTTCAATTGTGATTTTTCTTGCCAAAGGTTTCTAGGAAAATTAATAAACACCACATGTCAACCTGAGTAGTCGCACTGTGACTAGGCTTTCTTGGCTGCTCGTGTCAGGAGTGGTGCCAAAACATTTAGTAATGGAAAACGGAGAAAAGCTGATAAAGAACACCGTGCTCAGGTTCGTTGGATTCATTACAATAAAATTACGAGAACATTTGTCACTGTTCGTCAAAGGAACGGCGAAGGAAATCGTTTTATTACCTATAACACATCAATTCCTCCACGACTCGACGACCTGAAGCTCAAGGCTTCGAAATTATTCTTCCCAGATGGAAAGAGTGTATTGCTGGCTCATTTGATAAAATGGACCTCTCCATTTGTGATGCAACACAAACTGCAATATTTCATTTTCCAGGAGATGGAACTTTGGACAGTTTCCATAAAGCAAATGGTTTATACGTTTCAACCACCTACCTCTATCTTAGATCTCAGCCCAGAGATTTGGTGTATATTGAATTTAAAGATGAATCTCAAGAACAAGGTTTGGTGGAGGCCATGATGAAAAGTCAGTGTATAGAGAAGCTGAAAGCACTATCAATAATGCAAGTGCACCGGTGAGCACTGTTGGCATAATATGCAAGAACTGTAACTGTACGTACGAAGGACAGTGATGACCTTAGATGGAAGCAATATAGTGATTTTGAGTTGTCTGGCTGAAAGAGAACATGAAATATCGTTAATAATGTTAGATGTTACTTTGAGTGCCGAACCGTACCGGACAAGTAGAGAAAACTCTACTTGGCCCGGCAAGGATTCGAACCTCGTCGGAATAGTAAACCGAAGGTTTACTAGTCCGACGCTATACCAAATGAGCTACAGGTAAAGTTGCGAGCTGGTCGCGAAATGATGTTACTTGGGCTCTGCTTTCTTCTACTTAAGCTATTGAAATATCGTTTTTACCAGCTGGTCCAAGTTTTCAACCTACCGAGCTTTCCAGTCCTCTAAGCCTCGATGAACTGAGAGGTTTTGGTTAATGATTTTAAAGACCCCACATTATGAAATGTGAGCTAGTCTTCAATGTGATTAATGAAAGGGAGAAGTCAGAGAAAGGGACAGTTATACCGTAGGTGTTATTCGTGAAGGGTTTACTTTATTCTTGGTGGGCTTTACTCACTCAGGGCCATTGGTGAGAGGGAAAGGGTGCTGTTTGTCCGGCATGACCACTTTGTGAAGGAGTGGGAGGCAATTGGACGAATTCTTCTTAAAGGGTATCTTTCATTATCATATTATCCTACGTTTCTCTCTAAAGCTTTCATTTGTTATTGCCCTTTTGGCAATCAAGTCCCAAGTTGAATGTGTTCGAAGTGATCAGTGTCCTCCAGATGACAGGGATGAGTTTGATGACTTCCTTGAAAGGATTAATTGTAGGGCCTTTGTGAAACAGGAAAACCTTTTACAAGTTATTGTTGAGATTGCCAAGCAGGAGCTGATTCAAAAGTCTCATTTGATGATTGCCTCTTGGCAATCTGTCATCCAAGAGCTAAAAGGCTATGCGTGAGTTGCAGCAACTAAAGCCTATTATTACAGTCTTCTAACAAGTAATAAGAAAGTTTTGGGAATGTTAGCCTCCAGCCCGGCCAATGATGCAGAACGCGACGCTTTGAAGTTTTTTGCTAAATTTAAGGCAGTTCCTTCGGTTTACAACAGCAATGGATATTATTGGTAATAAACTAGAAGTAACATTCATCAAGTCAGAAGGCTTCAGCTCAAGACCCATTGCCCATACATGTGGTCCAGTCCTTCAACTTCTCTCCTCATATGCTAGATATGTAGAGTTAAGGGAAGAGTTCACTAATGTTCTAAAAAGAGATAACCGGAAGGTGGACATCATGTGAATTATTGATGTAAATAAATATAAAAACAAACACAATTAATTTTAATATATGTTATGGTTGTTAGTTCACCCAGTGCATGTGCTATTATATTGAAATTATATTATAAATGAAGATATTACGAGCAGGACAATGACCGGTGTATTGTACCCATACCTTGCATTGTATGAAAAGGGCAAATGTATTTTGCCATTGGTTGTTCCTCAAATTTGATGGTTTATGGCTTGAGTAGAAGAATGAACTCGGGTAGAGAATAATGATGTTAGTTGCTACTCCGAGTGACGAACCATACCGGACAAGTAGA
>JBAHVQ010211181.1:0-12082 GCA_036872915.1 Nanipora kamurai
CTGGCTGCAGATTTTGCCTTTGGTCTGGCCTTTGGCTTTGCGCGCGCAATGTGCAAGCACTGGTTCAAATCTTCTTCGCTCATTTTGTTCAGCAGGCTCCGCAAGCGAGCCAGGCGACGATTTTCCTTCTTCAACATCTTTTGAGCCTCCTTGCGAGCCAACGTCAAACGAGCCTTTTGTTGCTTGAGACGGGCAATCTTCTCTGTCAAGGTCTCCACCATGGAGAAGAAGGACGGCTATCGGGTATATCCACTGCGCTGCGCTCTATTTGAGCCACACAGCGTGGCACGCCAAACATGTTACCAACCGGCCAATTCGTCAAAAACACTGTGAAAACCAAATGACTGACTGATACAAAATGGTCAGTGTGAGTCACTGGCTTCCGGATGGTCAAGATCCCACAGGAAGAGCCCACAACACCCAACAATGAAGCTAGCCCTGTGAACTTTCAAAAACATGAAAACATTTAGAAAACGTGTAAAAAACATGTCCAAAAAATGTAACCGTGCTGTGGGTCGTGGAGAGAATATTTCAGCTGCGAGTGCACCGACTGACACCACTGGTGATCATCTTCTCGCAGGTACGCGCAATCTGCGTCCAGATCGCATACCACAGCAAACTTGAAGCCCACCGCTCCCCCGGAAAAAGAGAAATCGTGAGATTCCCTGTGGTTCCAAGGGTTTCACACACAGATAAAGGCTCGCAAGAGCAGAATCAGTGGACGAAGCCCCAGTTGCACTAGCCCTTTAAAGGAGGCTAAAAATTTTGCAGGTACGTGGAAACGGCGTCCCACTTCCATATCCCCGGATGCATCGCCAGCTTCGTTGACCATGCTTCGCACAGCATCTCACTTGGCTGATTTAGTTAGACTGCTCTGGCCGCATTGAGAAGGGGCACCTGCGCGTCCACTCCATGTCATCCGCCTTTCCAGTGTTCACTGTTCACTCTACCTTTGGGATTTGGGCGTGGGATGTGAGCAGAAAAACATCGCACTGGCAAACCTTTCTCAATTCAAATTCAAACATTCTTGCCCCATCCCCCAAACGTCCGTCCTATGCAAATCCTTTTCTGCTGCCGCACTATTGCCGGTACAGTGGCCGCTCACAAATTACTAGCACCGAATTCTGCGCCAACCAACTTTGGTCTGCCTGATCCATAGCGGCAGCCTCCTCCCGCCATTTGTTTGATGTCAAAATGAGCATGCAGTTGTACACCCACACCTTGTACGAGTACATGTTCGTGCTCGAATGTGACATGGACACTTCTTCGACTCCACCCTGAAAGAGCTTCTTGTGCGCTATCACCATAGCCGGTGAACCCTCATCAAACACGATGGCTTTGTGTCGCAAAGGGTCAAAAGCCCTCAAGTCTGGTTCCAACACGTTTGCGCAGTTTACTTCCAAAGTGTTTGCCTCTCCAGCCAGGCTGCTGGCGTAGATGGTTTTGCCTAGACGGGTAGGCCCATCCAGCACCAAAAATTTCCGCCGGAAAGCCGGGGAATTGAATTGCGGTAGGAAGTCAGCATCTACAGTGTCGATCCGCACTGCCTCTTTTTTGAGAAGCTGCAGTTCTCCCAAGGCCTGCGCCTTCTTTTCTGTCACAGCCTGCGCCCGCTCACATTGTGAGTGGTAGTGCACATTGTCAACATAAGCTCGGACGTGCTTCTTGGCACGAATATACTCTTTCTCTGCTGCGTCCTTGGTGATCTTGCAGGTTTGCCACAATGACGTGATCCATTCGGGAGTCACAGCAAATGCATCATATGCGGGGGAATTGGTGCGCATGAAAATACCGCCTATCTTTGGGACCTGCAAATAGAAGTGTCCTTGGTCGTAGGCTCTCTTGCATGCCCGACCTCTGGCGTGCGGGGCGTCCACAGAAATGTGAGGTCCTGCGCCACGAAAATCAAGCGCGCTCTTCGGTAAAATCACAGGCTTCCTGCTATCAAACATCGCATGAAAGTGAATGGAGGGGACTTGAGTCTGAACCGACACTTTGCAATGCAGCTCCAAGGCCAGAGTCCAGCGGTCCAAGTGGAAAGAGGCCTGGAGTCTTTCAAAGAAGGCTGTGAACTCGTCCCAGAGCGCACAAAGTTGCGGGTGACCCCGTAGCTTGGCGCAAACATCGGGAATAGTTTCTGCCTGTCCAGCCGCTAGCAAAGCTGAGGTCTCAGCGTCGACAATCTTGCTGAATGAGCCTGAATACCGAAACATAGTGCCATTGCCTCTGTAGCAAGCTGGTACACGGGTCTCCTCAACAATTGGTCTCTCTGACTGCCACAAGCTCAACAATGCTGAGGCCGCAGCGCGAAAGTGTACAGGAAAATCGGCTTCCAGCCGGAGCCTCAACCACGCAGCTTTGTCTTCCGGAGCCAAGGCATTGAACGCCAAGCGCAATGTATTCCGAACTGCGTGTCCTGTCAGGCCTTCCCTGCTCATGCGGCTTGCAACCCATCTGTCGCGAAGCCACGTCGTAAGCACGTTGCGCGCATCTCTGTTGTTTTGCCCCTCTGGCGCCGGTTGCTTGCCCGTCAAGCGACGCCGCTTAAGGTCAGGCATGGCTGGCAAATTACGAATTTACGCTTGCAGCTTCGTGTGTGCTGAGCAGCACCTTCTGCTATGTGGACATGGCGCTGCTGGCTTTGTCACGCGATGTGGTAGAATGACACTTACGGACTCTTTTGCTTTGCAAACGCATGCACGTGCACAGCTCATACACTCTTGAACACTCATGGTTCTACGGGGCGTGTCTGCAAAGCTCTATATGTACCTACTTGGCAACTGGAAATGCATGGCATGGGTAGCCCTGCACGCACAACCAACGCGAGCAGCTCCATAGTTCAGTGTCACATGTCTACACCTTTTGTTCTTTTTCCTCTCAGGACGTGCATTGCTTGTCCAGGCCCAGGAAAAAGCAGATTGGACGCTTTTTCCAGGCCCGGGTATAAGCAAATTTGCCAAGCTGCATCCTCTTCAGTTTCCTCTCTCGCATGGAGTCTTTGCCACCACTGGTCAAAATGCAAAGGTTTAGCTCCAGCAGTGTTACACGACCAGGGCGAAAGAATACAGTCAAGCTACTTCCTCTTCAGCTTTCTCTCGCCTACGGATTCCCTAAGTTGGGCCATGTGGTCTATGTTGGGCACATCTTGGGCCCATGTTGAGCCTATGTTGCCGCAACCCCTCTTGAAGTCCATCCTTCTTTGGCACACCGCCAGGGCAAAAGGGCGCAGTCCAGCCACTTCCTGCTCAGTTTTCTCTCTTGCACGCCACCATTTAATCCTCTTCAGTTTCCTCGCTCTAACGGTTTCCCTGCCACCTGTGGGTGGCTTTAATCCAACTGTGGTACACTTCCCAGAAGAAAGGCTGCAGTCAAACGACTTGTTCTTCAGTTTACCAGTGGGTGGCTTTAATCTGCAGTCAAACGACTTGTTCTTCAGTTTCCTCCCTCATGCGGCTTCCCTGCCACCAGTGGGTGGCTTTAATCCTTCTGCGGTACACTTCCCAGGGGGAAGGCTGCAGTGAAACCAGGTCCTCTTGAATTTCCTCGCTCGTACGGCTTCCGTGCCACCAGTGGGCGGCTTTAATCCTTCTCTGCAGTCAAACCACTTCCTGTTCAATTTCCTCGCTCAAACGATTTCCCTGCCACCAGTGGGTGGCTTTAATCCTTCTGCGGTACACTTGCCAGGGGAAAGGCTGCAGTCAAACTACTTGATCTTCAGTTTCCTCCCTCGCGCGGTTTCCCTGCCACCAGTGGGTGGCTTTAATCCTTCTGTGGTACGCTTCCCAGGGGGAAGGCTGCAATCAAACCACTTCCTCTGCAATTTCCTCGCTCGTACGGTTTCCGTGCCAGGGCTTTAATCCTTCTGTGGTACACTTGCCAGGGGAAAGGCTGCAATCAAGCTACTCTCTCTTCAGTTTCCTCCCTCACATGGCTTCCTGCCGCCAGTGGGTGGCTTTATGCCTTCTGTGGTACACTTTCCAGAGGAAAGGCTGCAGTCAAATCAGTTTCCTCCCTCATAGGGTTTCTCTGCCACCAGTGGGTGGCTTTAGTCCTTCTGTGGTACACTTCCCAGGGGAAAGGCTGCAATCAAGCCACTTCTTCTTCAACTTCCTCGCTCGTACGGCTTCCGTGCCACCAGTGGGCGGCTTTAATCCTTCTGTGGTACACTTGCCAGGGGAAAGGCTGCAATCACGCTACTCCCTCTTCAGTTTCCTCCCTCACACGGCTTCCCTGCCACCAGTGGCCTTCTGCGGCACACTTCCCAGATAAAAGGCTGCAGTCAAATCAGTTTCCTCCCTCATAGGGCTTCCCTGCCACCAGTGGGTGGCTTTAGTCCTTCTGTGGTACACTTCCCAGGGGAAAGGCTGAAGTCAAGCCACTTCCTCTTCAATTTCCTCGCTGGTACGGTTTGCGTGCCACCAGTGGGCGGCTTTGATCCTTCTGTGGTACACTCCCCACAGGAAAGGCTGCAATGAAGCTACTCCCTCTTCAGTTTCCTCCCTCACACGGCTTCTCTGCCACCAGTGGGTGGCTTTAATCTTTCTGTGGTACACTTTCCAGGGGAAACGTTCCATTTCATTGGCCCAGGGTAAAGGCTGCAATCAAACCAGGTCCTTTTCAGTTTTGGTCCTCATATACGCTTCCTTGCCACTTCTCAATGGGAAAATGAATTTCAACTTGGGCACGCTGCCTGGCCAAAAAGACGAAGTCCAAGTACATCCTCCTCCCTCGCGGCTTCCCTGCAAGCAATTGCCCGGAAAAGGAGCTTTAAATCCTTCTGTGGCACATGGACGAAAAGTCAAACTAAGTCACGGTACTTCTTCTCCAGTTTCCTCCTCCCATGGCATGCCTGCCACACTGTCTGATACGCAGGCGCAAGACATTCTGTCTCCAGTTCCCTTTCCTTTGTGGTTTCTTACTCACAGTGGCCGGGTCAATACAGGAAAAAAACAAAATCAACACGTACTGCCTTCCAAGTACCGCCTTGGCGGTCTTGGCGCGCAAAGTTGCATTGTCGCCTTCGCTCTCATGCTCTGTTTCCCACTCAGGCCTGATAGCTCCCAATGCCCAACTTTCCTTCTGTTGGTCCTGGCAGGGCGTCATTTGTCCTATACCATGGTCCTGTCGCATTCTAATCTGGTCTCGCTGCCAGAACCCCAGTTTCAAAAGCCTCTTGACACTTGCCATTCACAACCTTCCAATCGGTAGAGTCGGACTGGAGACCACTAGTATCAACAGGCCAGTCGGCGCATAGTGGTCCTGCAAACTTGTTTTATTCTATATATAATTCTATTCTCCCACAGCGTGATTGCAGGACCCGTGCTCTCTCCCTGCAGTTTCCAATCCAGTTGGTCCTGCGCGGCCCTGCGTCAGCAGGAGGCAATCTCAGCTCCGCTACCCGGCTCCACTGCCATCAGCTAGAAGCTGCACACATAGCGCATGGATAGGTCAGCAGAAGGCTTGGCGAGCCTCTTTACATATCACTTCCCACGGTGGCAATCAACCAGTCGCTTCCAACAACAGTTTGGTCACATGAAACTCAAACTACATGCATGGTTTATGGGAAAAACACAATAAAACGCAGGGAAACAGCCCGCATCTCTTTTGTTAAATCACTGTCACCAAGGAATCCAATCAGGCCACATTTTACCCACGCATAGCAAAATTCTATCTGATTGCGTTTGGCAATCTTCTGATCTGAGTCAACGGCCATAGCAACTTGTGTCCTAGTTCTAGATAAACTGCACAAAATGCGCTGCCCTACTCTGAAAACGCATGCAGTTGCTGCCCACTTCACTGACCTCTAACAAGTTCAGTCGTAGACTGTGGAATGCAAGTTGCAACAGGTTCGCCTTCAGCTTGCTTACCTGTCCAAACCAGCGGCTAATGACTGGAAACAGTCGGTAACGCTAGACTTTACAGGTGCGCTTGTAAACTCTTGCGAGCGTCTAAGTCGAAGTGCATGCCCACAGGGCATAGGTTCTTGAATAAAATCAACAGCGATTATTCATGCAAAGGCGCAAAATATGGGACGCAGTAGCGCCTGCGCTCTCAAATTTGTCTCCCAAATCAGGCGAGTCATGGGCTTCCCACATCCGTGGTTCGTGCAGAAATGCTGACTTTGCTACGCAGCAGTGTTTTTGCTGCAACGCTCGTCCGCTCTTGATTTGTCAGACACTTTGCGCCTGGTCCAATTCTAAACCAAGTAGAATGATTCAAACAAATGCTAGACAGGAAATATGTGTCCTGCGAAAGCTGCCCGCCACCTACCACTCTGTGTGATGCGCGTTGATTATCTTGTGGTCTAACGCCTTGCTCCTTGTCCCTCTGCTTTACCTGTGTCGCGCGCCTTAAAGAAGTGGCCATAGTAAAATGTCCAAACGCGGCACCGAAGCAATGTCTGCGTCTCTTTGATACGCACAGTTGCTGCATGCCTCAGGGTCACCTTTTTGAAGTTAAGCAGATTGAAGCACGTTGACTGCAACTTGTTTGTTTTGAGCCATGCTGTGGCCAATGGATTGCAGAACGGAAATCGCCACATGTTTATCCGCAATGCAGTTGGTCGGCTTGACTTTGCCTACCGGCTGAATCAATGGCAAGAAACGCAGAACAGCGCATATGCAAATCAGAGGGAACTCAAAGCGTGCAACCAGAGGGAACTCAAAGCCGATGAATCAAAAACAGAGTCTATAATCCATGTTGGTTTGCGCACATCTTCTGGTGCCGAAATCAATTTTAGCGCAGCATGCCCTGCTACCTTCTTAACTAGTGTATTGCAATGGATGTTTAGACTAGTGTTGAGATTCATGTTTGGAACACCTGTACACTAGTGCGTTGAACGAAACGCCCACGAAGAGCCCCGGGTTTGTACGCATGTCCCGCATCTTCCACGATGTTAGTAAAACAGGTGTGCGCAAAACTCTTTCTGCGTGCTACCCTTCAGTTTGCCTCCGATCTTCAAAAGACTGTGCATCACTCACCCTTCCATCTATGAGCACGGAAGCCATCGCTAGTAGGTTGGGGGCCAGCGCTAGTAGGTTGGAGGCCAAACCAGGGCAAACGCCTACCAAGCAAGGCCAAACCTTGCACTTGAGTGCAAGGTAGCCTTGGAAGAGCATTTTGGCCGCCGTCAAAGCCCCAAAAGCGGCACCTATCTGGCAACCAACTTCAGCAGACGTAGCTGGGTGCACCGACAGTGGCAACTCATTTTTAATCAACCAACGGAGGCACGCGCAGTACCCCCCCAAATAGGTCCCAATAATGGACTTGGCATGCCTTCGGCAAGATGGTACTTAGCAGGTCATAGCTCGGCGGCGGTGACACAGAAGGTGATGGAAACCTATGATCTCTCAGCTTCGCTGAAAGACAATGGCGTTCGCCCAGGATCCCATTGTCCAAAAAAGCTTGCCTCCAAGGCCGGTCTTTGAGGAAGCTCTCCGTTTTCAAGCAGCAACGCAACCAATCTGCTTGAGCGAGGGTGCCATTGGGCGATCTCATTTTGCATTCCGACACGCAATTCCGTAAAAAAGCTTTCACACCAGCAAAGACATGCGTGTCTGCTGGTTGCACCGCATGTGTGCAAGCTGTCGGCACAAGCACGATCCATATGGACAAGGATTGGGCTTTTTGCAGCACTGCCCTCGTCAAATGCACCGATGCGCAATCAAACACTAGGGCAAGCTGACTCCGGGGACCTAACACTGTAGCGGCTCTGTCAGCGATGAGTGTCAAGATCTTTTCCATGAGTAATGCCGTATTCCAAGACGTGGCTTCACGCCACAGAAGACAGTTGTGTGGAATTTCAGGCGCCACTTCTCTAAGATCTTTGGCTCTGAACACACGCTTGTTTCCAATCCAGACCTGGGGCATCACTGCTTGCAATCTGGCACTGGCTGCTACAACACACACGAAGGTCGCGCAGCCACGTCGCCGATGTAAAGGTATGTTGTGACATGGCAACTGCCTGGGCCCAACACGGGCAATATTGCCTTGGCAATCTACAAAGGACTGTGGCACGCTGGTTTCGTCTAGGTTCAGCCATTCAATCTCCAAGCCTCGTCCATCGGCTTCAGTGCGCAAAAAGTCAACCCACTGGTAGAAAGTCATGACCTGGTAGGGGCCGAAACAGGGGCCCAAAACAGGAACTTGGATGGGGATGGTTTCCTTAGTGGCTCCTTTTGTATGGAACCCAAAATGAGAACCAAAACAGGCGCCAGAAATTGGAACCCACAAGTACAAAAACAAGAGCCTACCCAGGGAGACGTATCAACGCGCGCGATCGAAACTTCCAAACTTGACAGACTGCGTGCGTCTGGTCTACCGTCTACCTACTACCTACACTTGCTACAGTCCAACGCCGGCAAACAAGTCAACCTCGTGGGTTTGACTCCCAACACCCTTCCTTGCCTTCGAACGCAACTCTGTGGCAGGGATGCAGGTCTGGTTGGATAACTTGCCAACACGCAGATTCCATTTCTTTCTGAAGCGCTGAAGCCACTTTTTGGCATACCTCCCAGGCCGCCCATGGTCAGCTACCATCGAAGAACTCAAGGCTGCGCTGATATCACTGCCTTCAGCTTGCAGATTAGCTTTGTACCGTTCCAATAAGACACTTGTGGGTGGGGCCACATGGTGACAGAAATTCATGCGTTGCACCCAAGATGCTGCAGAACTACCCGCGATGTACTTTTTGGCCGTCTCTGTGACGCGTTTCTCCGCCAGAGTGACTGGATGCACAAGGGGGACAAGCTCTTCCTCGCGAAGGGCTGCAAACCAATCTTCAATCGGAGGTCTGCCCACGGCGGCCCCATCATCTGCCAAAGCTTTTCTCTTTTTTCTGGCACTGGTCGCAAAACGCACGGCCAGAGCCACATCATAAGAAGACAAAATGTAAATAGAAAGCGCAACCTTCATCATTCTGCCGGTCAACCCCCACCAAAGATCTGCAGCATTGGAGCGCCGCCTCATCTTCCTCTGAGCTGACGCAAGCTCTTTACAAACTTTCCGAATCTGATCCTCCATTGCTACGAGTGGGAAAACAGGACCTTCTCTTTACAGCTGTGAAAGGAAAAATGCATTGCCAAGCCACGCAACAGCGCAGCAACAACACAAAATCTGCAAATCACCGAAAAATCTACAAGCCAGCCTGACACTACTGTGGCAACTCATTTTTAATCAACCAACGGAGGCACGCGCAGTACCCCCCCAAATAGGTCCCAATAATGGACTTGGCATGCCTTCGGCAAGATGGTACTTAGCAGGTCATAGCTCGGCGGCGGTGACACAGAAGGTGATGGAAACCTATGATCTCTCAGCTTCGCTGAAAGACAATGGCGTTCGCCCAGGATCCCATTGTCCAAAAAAGCTTGCCTCCAAGGCCGGTCTTTGAGGAAGCTCTCCGTTTTCAAGCAGCAACGCAACCAATCTGCTTGAGCGAGGGTGCCATTGGGCGATCTCATTTTGCATTCCGACACGCAATTCCGTAAAAAAGCTTTCACACCAGCAAAGACATGCGTGTCTGCTGGTTGCACCGCATGTGTGCAAGCTGTCGGCACAAGCACGATCCATATGGACAAGGATTGGGCTTTTTGCAGCACTGCCCTCGTCAAATGCACCGATGCGCAATCAAACACTAGGGCAAGCTGACTCCGGGGACCTAACACTGTAGCGGCTCTGTCAGCGATGAGTGTCAAGATCTTTTCCATGAGTAATGCCGTATTCCAAGACGTGGCTTCACGCCACAGAAGACAGTTGTGTGGAATTTCAGGCGCCACTTCTCTAAGATCTTTGGCTCTGAACACACGCTTGTTTCCAATCCAGACCTGGGGCATCACTGCTTGCAATCTGGCACTGGCTGCTACAACACACACGAAGGTCGCGCAGCCACGTCGCCGATGTAAAGGTATGTTGTGACATGGCAACTGCCTGGGCCCAACACGGGCAATATTGCCTTGGCAATCTACAAAGGACTGTGGCACGCTGGTTTCGTCTAGGTTCAGCCATTCAATCTCCAAGCCTCGTCCATCGGCTTCAGTGCGCAAAAAGTCAACCCACTGGTAGAAAGTCATGACCTGGTAGGGGCCGAAACAGGGGCCCAAAACAGGAACTTGGATGGGGATGGTTTCCTTAGTGGCTCCTTTTGTATGGAACCCAAAATGAGAACCAAAACAGGCGCCAGAAATTGGAACCCACAAGTACAAAAACAAGAGCCTACCCAGGGAGACGTATCAACGCGCGCGATCGAAACTTCCAAACTTGACAGACTGCGTGCGTCTGGTCTACCGTCTACCTACTACCTACACTTGCTACAGTCCAACGCCGGCAAACAAGTCAACCTCGTGGGTTTGACTCCCAACACCCTTCCTTGCCTTCGAACGCAACTCTGTGGCAGGGATGCAGGTCTGGTTGGATAACTTGCCAACACGCAGATTCCATTTCTTTCTGAAGCGCTGAAGCCACTTTTTGGCATACCTCCCAGGCCGCCCATGGTCAGCTACCATCGAAGAACTCAAGGCTGCGCTGATATCACTGCCTTCAGCTTGCAGATTAGCTTTGTACCGTTCCAATAAGACACTTGTGGGTGGGGCCACATGGTGACAGAAATTCATGCGTTGCACCCAAGATGCTGCAGAACTACCCGCGATGTACTTTTTGGCCGTCTCTGTGACGCGTTTCTCCGCCAGAGTGACTGGATGCACAAGGGGGACAAGCTCTTCCTCGCGAAGGGCTGCAAACCAATCTTCAATCGGAGGTCTGCCCACGGCGGCCCCATCATCTGCCAAAGCTTTTCTCTTTTTTCTGGCACTGGTCGCAAAACGCACGGCCAGAGCCACATCATAAGAAGACAAAATGTAAATAGAAAGCGCAACCTTCATCATTCTGCCGGTCAACCCCCACCAAAGATCTGCAGCATTGGAGCGCCGCCTCATCTTCCTCTGAGCTGACGCAAGCTCTTTACAAACTTTCCGAATCTGATCCTCCATTGCTACGAGTGGGAAAACAGGACCTTCTCTTTACAGCTGTGAAAGGAAAAATGCATTGCCAAGCCACGCAACAGCGCAGCAACAACACAAAATCTGCAAATCACCGAAAAATCTACAAGCCAGCCTGACACTACTGGCGGTGCACCTCCACATGTCTGCTCGTGGCACCCTAAAAATCAGTGACGATTTCTGGGCCTCCCCTAAGCCCTTTTTTTTCTCGCAAGACCAGCCACAACAGGATTGTGAAGCGCAGCCGCGGCTGTATGCCTAGGGCAAGCAGAACCTCTAAAAGGTCAACAGCCAATTGGTGAAAAGTCAAATCAAAACACGGTGGCCACTCACTCAGAATTTCCACCAGGCGCAGGCATGGCAGGGACATCCCTGGCTGCAGATTTTGCCTTTGGTCTGGCCTTTGGCTTTGCGCGCGCAATGTGCAAGCACTGGTTCAAATCTTCTTCACTCATTTTGTTCAGCACGCTCCGCAAGCGAGCCAGGCGACGATTTTCCTTCTTCAACATCTTTTGAGCCTCCCTGCGAGCCAAGGTCAAGCGAGCCTTTTGTTGCTTGAGACGGGCAATCTTCTCTGTCAAGGTCTCCACCATGGAGAAGAAGGGCTGCTGTCGGATAGATCCACTGCACCGCGCTCTATTTGAGCCACGCAGCGTGGCACGCCAAACATGTTGCCAACCGGCCAATTCGTCAAAAACCCCACGCAAGAGCGCAGCAAAAACACCAAATCTGCAAATCGCCGAAAAATCTACAAGGCAGCCTGACACTACTGGCGGTGCACTTCCACGTGTCTGCTCATGGCACCCTAAAAATCGTGAAGATTTCTGGGCCCGCCGTTGACCTTTTTTTCTCTCAAGACCGGCCACAACAGGATTGCGAAGCGCAGCAGCGGCTGTATGCCTAGGGCAACCAGAACCTCTAAAAGGTCAACAGCCAATTGGTGAAAAGTCAAATCAAAACACGGTGGCCACTCACTCAGAATTTCCACCAGGCGCAGGCATGGCAGGGACATCCCTGGCTGCAGATTTTGCCTTTGGTCTGGCCTTTGGCTTTGCGCGCGCAATGTGCAAGCACTGGTTCAAATCTTCTTC
>JBAHVQ010211192.1:0-12082 GCA_036872915.1 Nanipora kamurai
TAAAATTTTTCAGCTCGGTCAACAGGGTTGAAATTCAACCCCCGGGGTTGAAATGCTCCATGTAATCAGGCCCTAAGCGTGCGCTTCCTATACTAAAAATATACATGAAAAAACTTTTTGATTCAGATTGGCTATGAGCAGCGCAATTTTGAGGAAATACAGTGTAGAAAAAAGGTAATACAGTGCAAACTTCCTGGGCTAGTCACCCAATCAAAAAACCTTAAAAATTAAAAAGAGTCAATCAAAACATTCTTTTCGACTGTGAAAAAATTAAATAGACCTACGACAAACATGACCGGCGTTCTAAGTAGATTTATGTTTGAAAAAAATGTACGTTATTAATTGGTAATAGCATGGCTTCTCGTGTAACTTGGAAAACATGCACTCGTGAGTTTTTCAAAGACCTTAAATATCACTTGTCCTTCGGACTTGTGCTATTTTGGCAGTCTTTGAAAAACTCTCGCATGTTTTTCCCAAATTGCACTTGAAACGGTAGTATTACCTGTACATATCCAAAGATAGCTAGCACAATCTCCGCCAGTTAATAGGAAACAATCTCCAGACGAAACACAATATAATTTAATGAGGAAAATCGCAACCAGACTAAAAGCGCGCGAACTACTATGTATATCAAACAGCACAACAGGAAGTTAAAGCATTAACCGTAGGTGTGTCCGAAGACACGTCATAGGGTACAACGGTCATCAACAATACCACGTGTGGCGCTCCATATTCATCCAAAAATATAGAATGGAAGTATTTAAATCATGAGGCGGGAAATGAATCTGGGCTACGATTTCAATCCAGTGTTTCAACCTCGAGTTGTTATCCCAGTCCAGAGCAACTGCTTTGCAGGCTAATTAAACCGGAAAGAGAATCACAAACAAACAATGTAACGAGATATCAATTGTCAAACTTGTGATGTTGCATGGATGTACATGTAAATTTGTGTAGCGATGTAAATTAGTTTATCAGAGAGAAGAAAATTGGAAAAGTGATCTTGCGATTGAAACACTACGAAGCAAGCTGTAAATATGTTAGCCTACTCCCCTGCATGTATGTGCATGCACCTACAAGCAAAAATGCAATATTTTTTTGATGATCTTCGCTTTCAAAAAGGTCGTTAAAAGGCTGTTCTGAGGTGCAGTTATATGCAGGGGAATAAGGGTGCTCAGAAAAAATCCCGAGCCCTAGTTTCCCGCGAATCGAACCCGTAATCTTCTCATCGCTGCGCTTGCGTTGAGACGCTCTTCTCAACGGCAGTCATTGAGCCACCTTAGCACTGAGACTCAAGAGCTAGGACTTGGTACTTGCTAAGCGGTGTAGGCAACATTTGAAGTTTTCTGCTTGTAACTTTGATAAGCCCGCAATAGCTAGGGGGGCTGATTGGTACAGTGATTCGCCTTCTATGGGATTCAATGCAAGGTGCCCCAAAAAATTTTGAAGTTTTTTAAGTCGCTAGAAGTGTTCATTTTATGGTGTTCTGGTGATGCCAAACGAGAGCAACCCCTAAGCAGGATATTGGATGCATGAAAAAATATCTTTTTTTAATAGAATCAAATTCGAAGGATACTTGAACATTAAGCATTGTGATATTGTTGTATAGTGGAGTTCAATCGACTGGCTTTGAAAACGAGTTGTTAAAAGGCAGCTAATTTACAAACTTTGGTTTATTTCTACGGCAAAATTACCCATTGATCATACATATCCTCCCAATGTTGTCGCTACCGTTCCTAAAAGTTTGGAAGTAAAATATCAGTAAGGCAGCATGTGCTACCTGCACCAGAGCAGGATCTTCGTCACCGAAATCCATTCTTAGGTGTGCCACTGGCTACTGGGGCTCACACAAGCAAAGTGTAGGTTATATTTCCAATATTTTTGACCACACAAGCATTTGTGGTATTTTCACGTACCTTCGCTTGGCGTTACCCAACTTTGTAACCACAGTACAATTACAAGTGATTATTAATTCTAGAAAATTACATAACACAAAAGTAATTGCAATTACTAACCACAAATAACTTTTTAGTAGAACTTTAAAAAAGAAAATAAAAGAAAAAAAATTTTCAGCAACAGATCAGATATATAACACGGAAGTAAACTGTTAAATACCGAGTAGGTTGGCGAATCAGGGGAAAGCTTTGATAAATATACTCACTCATAAGATACTTATTTTTTTACCCGTAGTGAATCCAACACACAACTAGCTTTGTCATACTTCTCACTTCCGGAAAAAATGTTAGTTTGTCAGCTAATAATAGAAGTTCAAAAGTTCAGAAAAGTAATCAGTAATTCGGGAGCCCTGAGGTTTTGGAAGGAACGCATTACTGTAGTGTTTACACTGAAATTTGAGATCGATCTGTAATAAGCCTCAAAGAGGAGTACTCGGGTCGATGCCAGGTCGATGCGATTAGAACCTACAGCTTTTGGCCGGTCGCCAAAGCAATAATTAATTCTTGGGCTTTTTGCCTTTCCAGAGGGGAAAAGAACAAACATTTTTCTTACAGAAAGTACGACAATTTGACCAGGACAGGAACAAAGTACTTTTTATACTTTTTATAATCTAATTTTATATGCTTTATTTTACGTTGTAACAGAGTCCAGTACCTAATGATGGCTGCTTTTTTAATAATTATTAGCGTTTTTGTCGACACCCGTACCAAACTTATTTCTATTTCATCGTGCAACCCCGTCGTCAGAAGTGTAGCCCACTTTTCACATCCATGTTTCATATCTTTTGCGCTAGTTCACCGCTGTCATGGCAATTGTCGAACATACGGGAAAATCAAGCGTAAAAATTTTGGTCAAAATTCAAAGTTGTAACGATTGGAATGGTAGCTATGCTACAGAAAAATCGATCTGCAATACCATTTGCCGCACCTCTCAACTTAATATCGTGACAAATTACGAAACAAAAACCAATGAAGTAACGGCCCAACGCTATCCGGCGGCAGTGCGCCGGGCTCCAACATCTATGAGGCCCTAGGTATTTTTTAAATTTTTTTTTAGCATAAAATTAGAGAGAACAGGAGAAAATAATCAGGACAAATCTAAATTACTGTGGCCCTTTTTAAAGAAGCGAGATGAAGACTTCTCCTTTTCTATCCTTCTTACGATTTTAAAAGCAACACATGCTCAGTTTGGATTTTAAATGCCTCAAACACCGGAGATTCTGGGAGCTTCCCTCATGCACCTAGACACCAGCAGCCCTGAGTGACCACCTGCTTCATCAACTCTCGCACCGCTTGTAAAAAGTAACCAAACCGAAACGTAACATATAAAAACAAACCATTCTCTCGTTCGAATTCATGATTATCGTTAAATCTTAATTTGAGATTGAATTCATGATAATTTAAAAATTAAACGAGACCTACCTTAGGTTGAAGTCTGATTGTAATTCTATGAGTTAGTGGACAAGGAAACTAAGGAGTCATGTGAGATATGCGCACGCAGATCGAGTGTTCAGTCTTTAACGCAGCGAGTGATTTCAATAATTAAACACAAGGGTGGGAGAGACAACCTTGACAATAAAACTCATTTTTGCCATGTAAAATTGTTGGAGAGTTTAACTGTGGGTGGGTGACTCCTTAGTTTCCTTGTCCAATAACTCATAGAATTACAATCAAACTTCAACCTAAGGTAGGTTTCGTTTAATTTTTAAATTCTAGTTCGTCATTGGACTACGTCACTAAGGACTCATGAGAGATATTCAAAGGATACTGGAATCACGAGCCTGTAATAAATCAACAACCCAACAAAAAATTTTATTTTAAGAGAAATAATTTAAGAATAGCACCTTCCACTCTAGCCATTGTGAGAGGAAGTAGAGCCTAGCAGAGCTTGACCAAAATTGTTCTTCGTTTGTAATGGTTTGTTATAGAACGCATTGAATAATGTTGTGGCATTCGACCACCCAGCTGCTTGCAAAATTGTTACAAGATCCATATTTGACTATTTTGCAGCCGATGATGATGCAACTCTAGTACTATGTCCCGTAAAGTTGTCAATTACAGATTCCTTTAATACCACTTTGAGCCACCGGGATATTGTGTCAACTTTTACCCCATTATCTGGCTGCTGATAGCTGATGAGAAGCTGATTGCACTTCCCTCTAAGGCTCTTAGCTCTTTCAACGTATTCTTTTAGTACCTTGATGGGACATAGCTGTGTATTCGGGGTGAACGCTTTCACAACTGACGGACTTTGGTGTTTTCCAGGTCGCGACGTTTTAAGCAATGTTGTAAAATAAAAGATGCACTGTTCCTCATCAAGTCTCATATTAACAAGAGATAATGCTTGCAGAGTTTGACATCTCTGTGCTGATGTAAGTGCTAAAAGCATAGTTAATTTAAGTGTCAAATTCTTTACAGTTAAATCTTCAGCAGGATGAAAAGTCTGCAAATAATCCAGAACTATCCTGACATCCTAAATCTCCTGGTGTTTTGGCAAGGTTGGTCTTGCTTCATAAACACCCTTCATAAATCTACAGACAGCAGGATGCTTTCCAAAAGGAACATTGTTGGGTAAACTGATTATCGATGACAGAGCACTTCGTGTGGTGTTTTGTCCACTGTATCCAATACCTTGATCATACAGCTCTCCTAAAAAATTTATACACCGCTCTACAGTTGGAGAAAATGGATTAACTGTCCCTTTACTACAGTACAGTTCCCATTTTGACAAAGTACACTCGTTTTGTTTGCGTGTACCTGATCTCCAGGATGCCTCCATGATGTTGATAGCTGTTGAAGAAAAACCTCGGTTCTCAAGCTGTCTCTGGATAAGTGGCACATTAGTAACGTCATCTTCTGGTGAAGAGGGTGTCTCTCATATGTGTTGCTGGGCAGATATAGCGTTAACTCGTTTTTTGGTAACTGCACTGGTCTTTGAACTAACATCCTCATTACTACTGGCCACCAAGTCTGTGTGGGCCACTTGTGGACAGGGAGTAGTCCTTCAGATTTTTCCTTCTAAATCTTCTGCAGTACCCGACCTATAATACTAAATGGGGGAAAAGCGGCTTGGCCTGATAGTTAATACGAGAAGCAAACAGATCAATGTTTGGTGTGAAATTAAGTTTTTCACATGCTTGTTGAAACAGCTTCTTGTTAAGAGACCATTCCGTGTTACGTCTACATTTTCTGGATTCAAGGTCAGCCTCCGTGTTTTCCTTTCCAGGAATACGGGCAACTGCTAGCGAAATACGATTTGTGATGCACCAGTCCCAAATAGTTTTAACTAGGGGATTTAGCTTAGGGGAATGGCTAGTGCCCATTTTATTAAGTGTAATCTGAACAGTAGTGTTATCAACAAGAACTTGCACATCCTTATCTGACACGAACCCTTGGTATGCTGGTAGGGAAAACAACACAGCTAACATCTCAAGGTAATTTATATGGCTATCTTTTTCTGTTGCTGTCCAGAGTCCCCCTGTAGTCATATCATTCACTGCACATCTCCATCCTTGTTTGGATGCATCTGTGCGAATTGTAATTTGTGGCTCAGGTCTATGTATTTCATTTACGGCCGTATCTATAGAATCAACCCACTAATGAAGCTCCTCTCTAGCAAGTGGTGTTAAACACATTACTGCATCAAAATTTCCAGCATTTTGTTTTAGTGCTACAGTTTTTCATATTCTGTCATGCAAAAATGAAGTGGACCATACATAACCCCGGGAAAACTGGATATAATGAGGCCTATAACTTGTGCAACTTCACGAATAGACGGCATCTCACATAAAAGAAGGCGCCTTACCGCAGACTTCAACTTGTCTGCCTTTTCTGGAGACTGTCATAGTAATTGAATTCAATAGAAACCCCCAAAATACTAACACTTGTGTAGGCACAAAAACAGATTTTTCCGGGCGAGGCACAAAGCTTAAATTATGTAGGAGTGTTACGGTATCTATTACATTGGCAGCACACTCATTATGATCATTTCCCATTAAAAGAGTGTCATCAATGTATGGAGATGACACATGTATGGAGATGACACATGTCGTAAAGATGAAAAAACTGGTTTCATTAGTAAATTCCTTGGACAGAATGAAAGCCTATTAGGAAGGCATGTGAATTTATAAACAACATTTCTCCAAAGAAATTTCAGATATTTCTGATGTTCAAGGCACACTCGGACTGAATAATAAGCATTGGTTTCATTAAGCTAACAGCTGTCCAGATGGAGTCAATTTTAAAATGCTTATATAGCACATTTTTATTCATATTTCTCAGATTTAAAATTAACCTGTAAGACCCATCTGATTTGGGTCTAAGAAATCTTGGGGAGATAAATCCATCTTGTTCATGTATGGATTCAACAATGACTTGTTTGGTCAATAACTTGTGAATTTCTTGAGCAATTGCTCTATTTTCCTGCTCAGAAAATTTATTTGTTTTATAACGCTTCTGTTGTGGCAGGGAATTAAACTCAAAATGTTTTGTTTTGTTGTCACGCTTTTCCCAAATCTCGGTGTTTACGCGCGGGACAATCAGCTTGTCGCAGTTGGCTGGTCGGCTATATTTTTCCATTTTTTCTTTCATTTTTGCTTCGTTGAGCTTGGTAAACCAACGCTTGTTTACAATGTCAGCAAGTTGCTGATTTATATTGGGATCGAGGTCCTCTTCCCGGTCGAAATCTTGTGAGATTTCGGTTAGCAAAGCGTCGTGCTCAGGTTGAGCACATGGGACGCCGCCGTCACCCTCTGTGACCGAGTCGGTCGGGGGCTCTGTCGTTTGGAGCAAGTTTTCGCCATCGCTTGTATAACTTTCGGCTTCGTCGTCCTCTCCGCATCGTTTCCGTTTCTTGGCGGTAGGTTCCTCAGAGTCCAACGTACGACCACGATTCATCTGTTTCACCGCTTGCTCCATTGACAACATCGACGCTGACATATTCGTTAAAACTTTCCCTACATCCCTCAGGACTTTCGGCATCTCTTCTCTACCGTCAACCATCACTTCGTCGTCTTCGATTTCATCGAGTACATTCCTTTCTTCTGCGTCCAGCGGCCTGATTTTCCCGATTTCTGAAGCCTTTTTCGCCATGCTTGCGAATACACGACCGCTCACTCGTAAAACTACGCCGGCAACTGAACACTCGATCTGCATGCGCATATCTCACATGACTCCTTAGTGACGTAGTCCAATGACGAAATAGAATCATAAATTTAAGGTGTAACTCAGGGCCCCATTAAAAATTTTCTTGCTATTGGGGGTCCGCATATATATTACGTCTACTTTAATTACAATTTACAATTTATGAAAATATGAACCAATGATTACAACCATGTATTGTTTTTTTTATTTCACATTTACACTGTATTACACATGCACATTGCATTTTATAATACAAAAAATCGAAATCGGAACTAAAATGACAGCCGTATTACACATAGGAATTCTTGGCGGGCCGCATGAAAACGTTTGACGGGCCGTAGTTTGCCCACCCCTGGTGTAACTGAACCCAGACCAAATCTGCCCCCCTAACCCTAACCCAAACCCTGGACTAAACCTGGACGCTAACCTTTCCCATCAAAATGCAAAGCGTCTACATTTATTAAAGACGTTAAAGAGCTATGGTGCCCCAAGGTCGGATCTTTTATCATTTTGCCGTACTATAATTCGATCCTTTCTGGAATATGGCGCTCAGCTCTGGAATGGGAGTCAACGCAAGAACAGAAGAGGAATATTGAAAGAATTCAAAAACGTGCGCTCAGAATTATATCTCCTCACTACAATTATAATCAGGCATTGCTTGAAGCCAGACCACCGACATTGGAGGGACGCCGTAACAATTTATGCGCCTCATTAATAAAGGATAAACTACATCCATGCCATAAATTGAATAGGTAACTATCAAAGAAATCCGAGGATATTAAGGGTAGGAATACTAGGTCAAATGGTCAAAAGATTTATAACTTCTTCTGTAAAAATGATCGTTTTAAACAAAGTACATTAGTCTGTTGATAAGTACAATTTTAAATTAGTAGATTAAAACTTTTTATGAGTTAACATACTTATTTTAATTAAGTTCATGAGAAGATCGACGTTTCACTCATTTAAATTCGACTGACTGTATTCAGTTCGTCCGAGACGTTCTATCTTCGTTTCTGGGTCAAACAACGATCTTTCCATGAGCCGAACTTAATACACAGTTATGAATTTGGTACGATGTTTATTTTAGTGAATTCCTCTATTCCGAATTCGGCTGTATGGGATAGGTTCCACGTATGACCAAACGGTTCTAATTTATTGAGGTTGGCCTGAATTTGCAGTTTAGCTCGTCTCATGAAAAGTTCGACCTTTGGCCAAAGACCCAAAGATTTTGAAAAATCTTCGTAAAGGAAAAACATTACTAAAAAGAAAATTTTTAATTATGCATGCTGTTTCCCTGACCCCTTCAGACCAAAACTACCACAAAATTTCTGTGATTTGTTAAAAGTATAGCTGTGTATCCAGTAATGGAGAATGGAAAAGGGAATTTACTTGTTTTTCACGAATTCAAAAATTTTAATAACTATTTCCTTTTCAAGTTTATGGAACACTATGTTTTATTTTATCGCTTGGGTTTCGACTCCAGACTTTGGACTTCGTGAGAGATAACAGGAAGAAATCTCTCAAAGGAGCGCAAATCTTGATGCAAAATAGTTCTGCTAAAAAAATCTGCTGTAACCAAACACGAGTGGAATTCAAGCTGACTTACTTCAGCCTGAAAATGTGGTCGAACAAAATAAAACGTGATATTCCATTAACTTGAAATCCTGCAATCCTTCAAGGGGTTAATTACGAAAATTTTTTCCCCAATTCTTACCACCTTAAGATGATGCTTTACCACATTAATGTTTTCACACCATGATTTCTTTGAAAAAAATTTATTTTAGGTATTCATTCCGCGCTTGTGCTCAATGCAATCAAATACATTTGGGCTTTTGCTCATGATTTAGCCTTCTTGTTGAAATGCAAGAAGTTAAATGTCAAATACATTTGGAAATTAAGAAATTCTACGACGGATAAGAGCTATGGCCAAGATTTCAAATATCAAAGTAATTTAAAAATAGAAATTAGATTTCTTAGAAATCAGAATTCAAGGAAATAACCATATTTTGATTAATCTCACTGTTTCCGTAACTGGTTAATTAAGGATGTAACGTATTAATTATGGCTACACGTATAAATAAACAATAAGCATTTGAAAAGGCCAAAACACTATATTGTATTTTCCAACTGGTATCTTTAGAACTGGAAAAAGTAAATTGGTCGAAAGAATGATAATAATGGAATAACACTTATGTAATGGGTGGCTAAAATTTTCACTTAAAGATACTACTGTACTACAGTTCTTGATAAGTAATTCACTGAGATCCGTTTAACCTACAAAAAAGATGAAATATGTTTAAGTGCCACTTGATCATTCCTTCATCAACGAAATCTTGCAAAATAAAGTTAAATTCTTTTTTCAACGTTTGGCCAGGGTACAATAATTGCAGGTACTTAGCACCACCTCAACTAGAAGATTGTTGAGGGTACTTCAGCCTTGAGGTTTAGACTGCGTGCTCACGATGATAGTCTAAGAATGATGGTTGAAACATTTACTGTCCGGTATTGACAGAAGGTAACGTTTGGGTGCGTCTTTTTGGACCGTTTTCAAATCACAGCGGGACTAGTCGAACGTAGTCTTATGGAGAAATTCAAGGGTCTGGTTACTATTTAATTCCAGGGTTGATGCTGAAGAGAAAATGGTTGGATAATTGTCAATTGTAATATGTAAAAGGTTGGGTAAAAAAATTACTTTTCCAAAACGTTGAGTAAGAAAATTTTTCATAACTAATGCAATCTGAAATGTTTATAAACTGCAAACGATTTAGATTTCATGATCCAAAATGTCAAAGCGAATTTCATCACCACTGTGTCGTGTGGTTAGGTAATCTTTTTCTTTGTTCATTGAACCTTTAACTTCAAAAATATTTCCTTTCGGCCTCAACCCTTGCAGGAAATAATAATCGCTCCTTAAACATTATCTACGATCCTTCACGATTACTAAAATGAATTTTACTTTGATTTTGTTTTCCTGCCATTAAGATACAACTGATAAGTAGTGCTAAGGGTAAAATTTAGCTGGGTTATTTCAGGGAAAAACGTATTCATATAAAACGATAAATTCATAATTAACCTACACTGCTGAAGTCAACTGAAAACGTTCACTGGAGCGGGACTTCAACTCGCACCTTCGGGAATCCGGTCCGCCGCTCTATCTGTTGAGCTATCGAGCCTACAGGGATTGGAAGCGAGTTATTGTCGTTTCATATTACCTTGAGGATGATTCTGAAATAGAATTGAAATACTGCACATCCATCCTCGTCGATAGCGTTAAGTTGTTGCGATAATTTCTCGTACACTTAAGTTGGATAATAACTCGCCTCCAATCCCTGTGGACTCGATAGCTCAACAGGTAGAGCGGCGGACCGGATTCCTGAAGGTGCGAGTTCAAATCCCGCTCGAGTCAGCTTTTTCAGTTGACTTCAGAAGGTTAGGTTAATTATGAATTTATCGTTTCATAGCACCCTAAGGATGATTCTTATTCATATACTATCACCAAAATGTCCTTCTTCGTTTATTCTACCTTAATCTTGTCAAGCACAAGTGTAAAAAGTAAGGAAAAACCCCACATAATCATAAATAATATTATATCGACGTATGCATATCGACTCATGACCAGTAGGTCCTGGCCATACTCTCCAAATTGCTACGCTAGTGGAGCCCTATACAATTTTTTTATTATTGCGCGTTAAATTACGCGTTTCATTCGATAAAAGGCTAGAAATCTGATTTTCAATATCGCGGGTTTGAAAATTTGAACACCGATCCGTCAAAAAGACAACTCGATCTCATTCTTTGGTTGAACCAATCAAGCACTGCGGGATACTTTAAGGGCATTTATTATCTGAAGATGTAAGCGAGAATGAAAAGATAAAAAACTTCGCGAAGATTTTGGAAAAACGATTGGAAGAGAAAGTCAATTTGTACCCTTTTGTTCCACCCATACTACTGTAATAATCCAGATGAGTGACGGGGTTTAAACCCAGGCAAGTTTGCATGGTTGCAAGATTTGCAAATTTGATTGAGTGAAGGCGAGTTATAGTTTTTGATTTAACACTAAGAAATATATCTTCACGGTAAAACTTAAAAAAATACTGTTTTGAACAATATGCCTGTGGTGTGCAAGGGAAATTAGGTAATAAATTGTAGAATTGATCACCTTACTGTGGACTTATTTACAAGATATTTATTTTCGGATTATGTTTTGTCACATAAATTGTTAAATGAATTCCCAGTAAATGTTAAGGCAAGCAAGCAAAAGACTTCCCCACAATATTTTTCAGAAAAGATTTAACTGTAGGACAGCTAGCTCCAGTCCAAGCTCTGTAAGCCAGTATCGCCCATTCTTTTCTACGATAAGTTTGCAAGGCTTCAGTAAGGGTGTGCAGTTGTTTCAAATTGTCAAAAATTTTGACAGGGATGACAAAAAATTCCTCTTTCGCCGGCAGTTTGGAATTATAACTATTTCCCTACCTAGTTACGAAACCACTGAAGTCCAAACTGTTCAATTTACTGCTGTTCACTTACTGCTTGCAGCTTTCAAAGCCTGGTCCAAATCATTGACTAAGTCTTCACTGTCTTCAAGACCTATTGAAAGGCGAACCTGAGAAAGACATAAGTACGTTGTCTCTTCCATATTAATGAAAATTTCAATAGCAAAACGTTTAACACGATTTACAATTAGACTAAATATGTATTAAGAACTAGTTGAAGATTTGTTTAAGGAATCATTGTTGCTGACTTTCATTCTCTAATAATCTTATCAGCTTACAAATCTTACCTAAATGTTAAACACAAATATTGATTTGGTTATGTAGGAGCTTGATCTTGTGATAAATATAAGAGCCCAGCATAAAATACGGAGGACAGGCATGATACAAAAATTTTAATTCTTTTTTAGACAAAACCTTTTCGTCTCCCATCAAGCCATCTACTGTTCCTAAGCGCCTCGTTTATTTTTCACTACCTTATACTGGCTCGCATTTTCT